>OMKZ01033843.1:0-14043 GCA_900302535.1 Neoniphon sammara | reverse complement strand
CAAAACATCAAATGTGATGCATTGTTAGAGTGTAAACTAGCCAACAGTATATGGAGCAGTTAGAGCTACAACATTCAAATACTTCTTACAGGTTAATGCATCAATAATTTAACACTCTGAAAGGAACCATTCTTCACTAGGACTACTTTGACTTTTCACACTCAGCTACATTTGACTGACAACACTGACACACTTTGACTGGAGGAACATGCAGGGACGCAGGACTTTGACCTTTAATAGAGGACTATCCCAATTGTGGTATTTATACTTTTACTTAAGTAAAGGATTTGAGGATTTTTTTATTGTCACCATACTGGAATAATAAAACTGCTGCCTCCTCCTTTAGTACTTTGCTCTAAAACAAGCTACAGGCCAGAAAATGAGCATTGATCAACACTGATCTCTATCAATCCCTGCAGATATTTTTGTTTATTTATACAGGGCAGCAAAAACTTCATTTCTCCTTTAATACCAAACAGCCTAGCCTCATTTATAGGTAATCAGGACACAGTGTGATATCGTGACCCAGTATTTTTTGAGTTGTTTTGGTGGGGAGGAAACACCTGTAGGCTCGGTATAACACTAAAAATCTCCACTGAGAGCAACGCAAGTGAAATTTTAGGCGGCGTGGGGTTTGTTCCTCTGGAGGATTTACAAGTTCACTGATGTAACTCGTAAATGAAGGTTTTCCGACAACTCATTAAGATTACATCAGCTGAAAGTTGAAGTGGTCCCTGTGGGGGAATTTGTGCAGCAGCAGGGAGAAGATAACAGATAAGAAACAGAGTCAATTCAGAGAAGTGAAGATAATAGAACAAGCAACTACATTAAAACAACATCTACCACCAGTAAATGAATAAAAATAGAATAAATGTCTTTGCTGATGGGTTTACAGGCTTGAACATGCAGTCCTGTTTGCAGTGGTTTGTGTCTGAATGGATTTTTATTAAAGGCTGATACTGAAATTTTTGGAACTACAGATAGCTGCTGTTTTCAGATGAAAACCAGCATCTTTAAATCTGATCATTCCCGTGCCAAACAGTCTGAAAAAAATACAAAAATATTGATGATTTCCCCCTAAAATTTTTGTCTTGTCTATGTGAAAAGTCTCTAATGTGTTTAAAAAAAAAATCACCAGACAGTAAAACTTTAGAATCCGTTCAGGTTAAAGACCAGTGTAGCATTGATCAATTCTACAACAAATATGTAATCAAACTAAATTATATGCATCATATTTGATTTGTAAAACACTAAAATAAAAGACAGATTTCAACAGTGAAATATCAGCAAATTGAAGTATCGTCCAGATCCTGGTGTGCAGATGTGCACATTGCAAGCTGATCACAGTTTCATAAATTACAGATGAAGATAACATTGATTTTCATATTTTTACTTAAATTGAAGGATTACATGTTTTCCTATGGCTTGAGAAAAATTTTTGGTCCTATGTTTGCCTTCCTAACTCCTGTGAACGAAATGAAAAAATGCTTGGTGGTCAGGCTGAACACAAGGCTGCTTTTCTGAGCTCCTGGAAACGTGACATTTTGGAGAGGAGGTTTGTTTATTGTGTGTGGTTCTATTCGATCTAATTGGCTTGTTAATCACATTTCTTCTCGTCCCAAGGGTTCGTCCCCCGCCGCTGCCTGTCAGGCCGTCCTGGATGACATCATCAGGAGGGCGGGCCCTGACGGCTGCTTTGAGATTGGACTGATCGCTCTGAACATCAAGGTACAAGTTTGGTTCCCCTAAAAGTAAAACTGAGGAAAAGTTGATGTGTGTCGTAATTCAACGTATTTCCTATTAAAACAGGATGTTGGGGCGGGACGTAACTGAAGGAGTGACTGTTCAAACGTGTTCACAAGTTCTTTTTTTTTTAAATCTTTTGCAAAGCCTTGAGCTGACACAGAATTTCAGATTTCTTCACAATGAATAAATTCCGATAACTGCAACTCAGTCGTGGTGTCATAGGAAAAGGAAACAGGGTTTTCACCACAGTAAGCATGTTGACACTCACTTTCAAAGCTGTGCAGCTGCATATCATCTTTTCATCATTTCATCTGATGGGAACAGCTGAACTATCTGTCATGCTGTTATTGTTTTAAATCTTAAACATACCCAATAAAGAAACCACTAAAAACACACTGTTTTCTAGGAGTAAAAGTAATAGGATTTCATTATAAAAATACAGGAAAGAAAGTGTTTGGGTTTTTTTATTGTTTAATAAAGTGTCTGTGTCTGATATGGAGAATCACCTCACTGGATGTGAGAATAGCAGTTCTCATAATAATGACATTTAGAATAGCCTTTATTTGTAAAGGACTCTACTTAAGTTAACAAAGTTAAGTTACAAATTACACCAACAAGCAAAAAAAAAAAAAAAAGTTAGAAAATGTTAGCTGTTCTTCGCTTGCTGCGAGTGGTGTAAGTAACAAAATACCACAAAAAAAACATATGGAAAAAAACTGCTCATAAAGCATCATAACCTGCTTCATAAACACATGGTGAGCGATAATTATTGTAATCACCATGACAACACACACAATATGCAAAAAATGTAAGGGGTTTAATACTGTATGAGGCAGCTGAAATGAAGTTAAGCTTAACTTCATGACATGATGCTAAATTTAATGAAATTTTCTGATGTCTGATGTTTCTGGTGTTAAAGGAAAGGTTTATTCATGTCAGTAGAGGCTGTGGCTTCCAGTGAAGTGTTGCCACAAACTTAATGGTTTCATTTGACAATTTAATTTTCTTTATTCAGTTGGTATGCATTATCGTCACTCTTGATGTGAGTTTGAAGGCATTTTGTGATGTTTGAGCTGTGCTGGTCTGTGTCGGTCCTGCAGGGCGAGGTGGGCGCCGCCTCCTCCGTCCAGTTCCCCTACACTTGTTGGAAGCAGGACGAGGTTTCAGTGGAGAAGCGAATCAACCATCCGCATTCCAGCCGTAGCAATGAAGGAGGAGGGAAAAGAAAATGATGATGCACAGATGGACTCAAAGCTTTTTCTAAAGACTGAATTCTCCTCAAGAAGACAGTGTCATAAATATAACGTTTACTCCAACATTCTTTCATAAGACACTGTTCTGGGGTGGTTTGGAGACACATTTTTGTCACAAATGTATATCAGCGGCCAAAAACAAATCTAGTCCATTCACACTGAACCACACAATACACTCTCGGCTTTACTGGAAATACATATGCAGCAAAAACCTACCAGCCTGACTCACTGTCTGTACCTGTGTACAGGTGCTAACCTGAGCTATTACTCATGCACACCGCCTGTTCACACCTATTTCCTAACACCTGTGACGACAGCCATGACTCATGTCCACTCACATGAACTCAAGACAAAAGAAGTTTCTGGATTTGTGGCTCACTGTTTTATTAAATTAGAGTAATATATTGAACAATTTCATTTCTTGGTTTTATTTGCACTAATGCAGAATGTAAGGGACCAAAAGTCAGTAAATATCCAGGATATCATTGTGGCTATGAATGAACGCAAACAAAATACCAATACTACAGTGAGGGAGCCGGGTTGAAAGTGTGACCTACTGACAGTTGTGTCAAACTAACCAGATAGTCAGAATGCGACCGGAAAGATTATTATTTCCCTTCAAACTGCTAGCTTTGTTGCTACGTACAACAGAGATGCAAGGGGGATGTGTCAACGGGGCTTTTGCTTTGAAAACCGGTGCCGGAAGTTGTGTTTTAATTGTGGCTAACTTTGCGCCGGCCACAAGCTGACTAGTCTTTGCCACGTTTCACTAAATGACGTAATCCTTCCCTGGGCTTGACAGTTCGCTGTTGCGGTAACGAGACACACAGAGAGAAAGAGGGAGCCGGCTAGACATCTACCTGTATCCCCCCGAAGCAGAACATTTAGGTTGACATTTGTTACAAAACGAATCAACAGAGTCTTTTTTAAGATATTAGTCAACTGTAGGACCGAGCCACGCTACGTATTTCTTGTGTTGTTTTTGAGTTGGCTAGCCAGCTAGCTAATGTTAGCTATTTCCTGGTTGGTGTTTCAGCCATTTTGGGTTTTTACTGAGAAACTACTAGCCAGCCTTGGTTTCGGGGGCAGTGCAAGCTAACGTTAGCTAACGCTCCAGTTTTCGCAGCCAGTCAGCGGTGTTTGTTAGAAACCAGCGACAAAGGTCGTGACATTTTACAAGAGGGCTTACTCTACGACGAGTCAACGATGAATCCCGAATAGTAAGTATCATGCCAAATCAGCCTGTCTAATGCTTTCTAGATTTTGGCTAGCTTGCCTTGTGTGCTAACAGGTAGTGTAAGCTGCTAACTTGTTAGCTATTGAGCTGTTGGTTAACATCAGCTGACGTTAGCCGTCTGTCCACCTGTGCTTGCCCGCTCACTGTGGACATTATGCAGTGGTTGTAATGTTTAACACGAAACTAACATACTGAACGTCAACATGCTAAAGGGCAACGTAGGCCAGCTACTCGTTCTTAATGTTAGCCTAAACAGGGTTAGCCGGCTGTTTCAGTGGCAGGTTTATGGTATCACAGGTTTCGGTTTCATGCCGAGATGTGTTTCCTATTAAAGCGAAAATAAAGATTAGTTTGACTTGTAGCCTTTTTGATAACCCACATTCTTGTTGTCTGCCTACTTATATGTTGCTTATAGATACTACTAGCAGCGGCTCTCTCTTTTCTTAGCCAGTTATCTTAATTAATTCATAAAAAAATAAGCTGTCCCGTGTGCCTCATATGTATGGAATTGCTGGGCGCTATCATATTCACAAGCTAGAAACTGCTGCTGTTTGTCATTATGGAGTCTGTGGCTCAGTTTGCATCAGCTGACGTTTATCCCGCATGTTTACTTGCTGTTGTTTACAGTCTGCTAGAGGCAGCCCTGATCTGTTTACATCCAGGTAGTCTCCTGTCCTACCTGAAGCTGACCTACTCATGACTCAGAGCTCAGTCATCATGTGGTCCAGTTGTGCTGAACCACCTCATCCGCAGCCTCTCAGTCATGTGTTGGTCACATGATGCCATATGACAAGCTGCTATTTCACCATAGCTATGTTGGGCAAGCAGTTTTGTCTCTTTGCTTCAGGTCTTTTCCTTTAACCTTATATTCATAAATTAAACTGCCACACAGGTGTCTCTGGGATACTTATGTGGATTTGGGGTTTCTTTGTGTTTCAGCATACCAAGAGATTTTGCGCCAACACAGACTGACAACTGAACCAAGCCACTTTAGGCTTTTCAATCATTATCTGAGCTCCTCCACCATTTCATGCCTTGTCATTTCACAAGCCAGTGACATTTGAGTTCCATTCCATTCTGGAGATGTACACCCTGCTGTTGTACTTCTATTAATGATTCACCTGTCAAATGCTGTGGAAAAGATACACATAGGCAAGGTCCAAGAGCTTCTGACACTGTATGGGAGTGGCATGGAAGGGATGCACCCTGACCACACAGTGAGGTCGAGGCTGCAGTTTTGTTTTTCACATCTGTGTCAAATTTGAAGTGATGAACCCCACACTGTTTGCAAGGCAGCATCTGGTAGCTTTATTTTACTCCTGTTATTCTTATTCAGCTTGCATGGTAATGGTGTATGAGTTCTCCTGAGCCGTGAGTAGCCAGGCTCGCACAAGGACGGCTTTTGTCCACAGCCACGGGCTTAACGAAGAGGGCATGACTGGAATTTTATACAATGGACACGGTGACAAACTGGAGAGTCCTGCAGGCAGGAAGCTGCTCAGCCCGGCTTCAGGCTTCATTTGTGACACTTCTCTCCCTGCTCATGCTAGTTGTGAATGTCCAAATATTGACTGTGTGTAGGGCTGCAACTGATTGTCGATTAATCTACCGATTACTATTTTTTTGATTAATAATTCCAGCGAAAAATGGGAAGCAATCAGAGTCCAACGTGATGTCTTCAAATTGCTTCCTTAGTCTCAGCGCCAGATAAAAAAGTATTCATTTTATAATGATATGAACAGAGAAAAGGAAGACAATCTTAGCATCTTAATGATCTTAGTGAAGCTGACATCAGAGAATGTTTTGGATTTTTACTAGATTAATGACTAGAATAGTTAATTAGTTATCATAATCAATTAGTTTTGTCTGTCAACCATTTCATTAATTGGCCATGTGTTTCGGCACTTCTTGCAAGTACTGCTCTATTACTTGTACCGAAAAAGAGAGACTTTGACTGTTAGTTGGGCTCATTAGATCACAAAGATTTGAGGTATCCATTTTTCTTCACTACAGATATCTGACAAGCTTCAGGCTGCATGGATAAGGCTGAAAATTAAGTAGCTTTGCTTGGTTTTGTGGCCTACACTTTCTAAATTGGCTGTTGTTGGTGCAGGATGTTATTGTTGGGATTATTCTGTGATATCAGTATCCTGTTTAGGTAGCCCAGGATCTGTTACCATCAGATCCTGACAAGCTTAACAAGACCAGCAGCCCTGTCCAGGTCCATTCTCACTCTGCTGCCTTCACGCCTGTAGTTAAACCAGCAGATCTGAAACCTGCAGGAGAAGGGCTCAAATGGAGTTCAGAGAAAGTCCAAAGTTTTCTGTCTCTCCTCAGGTTTCCTTTTACTGAGCCTGTCACCACTGCAGAGGAAAACTACATATTATCCTGTAGCCTAAACACAAGACAGACTCTGACAAAACTGAACAGAGAGGAGATGGGCTGTGTGTTAAACAATAGCTCCATGTTATGTTGGTGTCCCTGTGTGTTCTGACCCATTTTGAGGGGGAGGGTTCACCATGTTGTCACATGGGGGTAATTGCAGGTGGAGCAGGATGTAGGTTACAGCTGTATGCTGTATATTTGACTTAGTTTTTGCTTTGTGCAGCCCGGTTCAGGCCTCTCCAGTGTTACAGGTGCTGTCTCTGAGCCTCGCCTTGTTGTAACATCCTGTTCATGTGGGCTGATGAGGCTGGATAGCCTGAGTTAAAGTTAAAACATAGATGAGCATCTGTCACTCATGTCCCACAGGAAACTAGTGAACTCAGGTTTCAATTGTAGAAACGATTATTCAATTGATTGTTTAGCTGATCGACAGAAAATTAGGTTAATCAAGTTAACGTTAATCTAATCATCATGGAAAAACCCGACCATTGTCTGCTGCTGCTCAGACTGAGGAAGCAATTTGGAGACATCACTGAGGGCTCTGATCATGTCCCATCACACTTTCACACTTTAGATATTAAATGATTAATTGATTAATCAAAAAAATTGAAAAATAAAAATTGAGATTAATCACCAATGAAAATAATCAATAGTTGCAGTTGTTAATCTCTTGTTTCATTTAATCCACACCTTTTCCTGCTCCCTCACACCATGTGACAGTGTGTGTGTTGGCTGACATACACTCAGGATCCCCACACTGTTTGAATATGTGTGTGTGTGTGTGTTTGTGAGAGAAAGGTGTTGTTAGCTGACCCAGCTTTAGACAAATCCAAACCTTAGTAAATGGACTACAAGGAGCTTTGCTAACTCCATTAGTTTCACTAAATCATAACTGCTGCTTCTTTCATCCAACAAACGGTTGTCTCTTGGGAAGCCTGATGTCTTTTTTCCTGCTCCATTCGTTTAGCTTCGTACGTCCAGTCACATGATCCGCCGGCCTCCACCGAGGAGCTGCAGTTCCTTCTGCAGATGTCGCTGAGCTCAGCAGTCTTCATTGTCCTGAAAGTTTCCTTTACTTGTAAAGTGCAGAGCCGCCGGCCACTGAGCACAAATGATGCAACGACTCCGATGCTGATCAGCGTTTTTTGGAGCTAACTGAATCTGACAGTAAATCAAATAACTGCAGAGTTTTACAGTTGTGTGAGGCCTATACAGCGCCGTGAAAAACTGGAAGTGAGATCTTGAATGTGGCAGCAGCTCTGAGATCAGATGTGTAATCTGTAACGTGGTTAAACTGCGGCTGCGACTTCCCAGGTTAACTATCTGTGAATATCTGAGAAGTGGTTTCAAAGTCAGCTTTATTCAGGGAAGTTTAGTCCTGCTCCTGTGCAGGCTGTGTTAAATTTATCAAAGGAAAATATTAGTACAAGGAAAGTCAGAGGTTTTGTTTGCTGTTGTGCTTTGAAGTGAATGACTTCATGCGGCGTGTCCCATATGGAGCTGCATTGATATGAGACGTGCCCGGCACAAATACATTCCCCACACTGACACTGTGACATATTAGCGGCGGCGTTCTTGTTAACCGCAGCACGATAACCTGAAACGCCGTGGGAAGGCCTGTGATGGCCGGGGCTGGTATTGTGTGTCCTGGGTGTGTTATTTAGCCTAACTCCAGTGTTTCTCCCCTCCTCCACAGTGACTATTTATTCAAGCTGCTCCTGATCGGTGACTCTGGTGTTGGAAAATCTTGCCTTCTCCTCCGATTTGCAGTAAGTTTTCCCAGCATGCCACATTTCTTTATGTGCAGACCTCAGCCTACCTCACACTGCATTGATCAGCCTGCTTGAAAAATGAAATGATGCTGTAATTTCTTAGTTCACAGAGCAGCCTGAACCGTAGCTAATGTACTTGTTGCTTTGCTTCCTCACAAATTGTTCCATGTTTGAATTGAAAACCCGGTATTGTCTGCAGTGAATTCATGCAGATTGCTGTAACCAGTCTTGTATAACTACAGTACATCCAGGCTATCTTAATTGGGTTTCTTATGATCTGGGCCTTATTCCTCACACGTCGCTTCATTAATCCAGGCTAACGTAATGTCAGCCAGTTCAAATTATCCTGCTAATTCGCGTCCTCAAATGCAGGTAGTGGATTGATTTGTCAAACTAGGATGTAGTTATCTTGGATGAACTCACGCTGCCATTTTGAAATAAAGGGAACAGGAGTAGAGTCGAAAACATGATCAGCTCTCAGGTGATTGGCTGCTGTGGCACTAAGGCTTAAAGAGAGAGAGAGAGAGAGAAAGAGAGAGAGAGCACCTGTTTTACCGCAGCTGAGTAAAACAGGTTAGTGAAAGACATCCAAAGCCTCTAAAATAAGAGTGCAGTATTGGCAGAAAATTGCAGATAAATTATATTAGCAGGTAGGCTACTTATAATTGTAAATTTTAGTTTCTTTTACATGAGAAAATTCCACTAAATCGAATTAAGTCATTTTAACTTGAATGAATTATCATTCATGAAATACAATTCAAATAGAACTGAATAGCGATTAGACAAATTTTAAATGTATGCGGTTTGTGCTCATGATGCCTGTACAGTTCAGCTGTTTTATTACCGTCTAAATGACAAATCTCCAAAGTGCAATGATGAAATTTTTATTTGAACTTTCAGTGCATACAGATATGTAGCCCGTTTCATGGTATAAGCACTGAGTAGATATTTGTGTGCAGAATACTGTTTGGACTCAATTATTGTATGTGATTACTTAAAGCATATTTTATGTTGTTTTTATTTCTTTTGAGAGTCCATAAAAATAAACTAAACCACATATTTTTCTTTATCTTTCAAACACCAAAGGATCTTAGCTCTCTGGTCTGATCATCAACTTTGCAGGCTTGAGTTTAAGGAGCGTTGCTGTAGTTAAAAAAAACAACAAAAAAAACAGTTAAACCAAATTTTTAAATTTGCTTTGGGGAACATAAAATCCTGGGATTATGTAAAATCGTAAACAGACTCAACCAAACTGCTCCATTAAAGAGAAGGATAGATGAAAGAGTATTACAAACAGGATGAGATGTTTACATGTGCCAAGTCCAAACTGTCTACTTGGCTATTCTGAATATTAAAATATGGAAATACCATTTGAGTGCACCTATCAGTTTTTCATTCACACGTATTGCAACATACCTCATTTTTGCAGCAGTTTGACATTATTGGTGCAGCAACACTGCAGTCAAGTCCCAGCAGTGCTAATATTGACTGATGGTGCTGTTTGTGTTGTGTGTGCTGAAGCAGGAAGTGACTGTTCCAGGATGTGTGAGGCGTCTAACCTCTCAGCTCTTCTTCTTCTCCTCCTCAGGATGACACATACACAGAAAGTTACATTAGCACTATCGGCGTGGACTTCAAAATACGAACCATAGAGCTAGACGGAAAGACCATCAAACTTCAGATCGTAAGTGTCCTGCACGCGCTCACACCCGTGTTTTGATATCATCACTGTGTTCAGATAAGAGTTACTCTCTCACACATCAAGATCCAAGCTGTAACCATGGACAGTTGGACTTTTTTTTTCTAATTTGCCACCAGTTGGCTTGTTCCCAGAGTCATAAAACTGTAAATAAAACATAAAACACCCTCCTTATGAGGAAGTGTGTCACCTGAGTCACAGCAGAAGCCAAAAACTTAAGTATGGGGATATGAAAGAAATTCAGAAAGTGTGAGCAGTCAGTATTTAACACCAAATCCACTGTTTTGTAATGTAAAACAGGGCTAGACTGATACATGGGGCCTTTGATTAAAACCTAGATTTGGTTTGGTCTAGTCAGTGTAATTCTAATAAGACTTTATGAGACATTATTGTTGTTATTGTAAAGATTTTCAATGGAGACCTTACGTGCCTTATGAAGTAAATGCGGTTTCAGAGGCTTTTCCATGCAGACAATAGTAAAATCTATGGAGAAACATCTTATACTTGTGTTTTTTCACTTCTGTGAATTTAAAGGTTCAGTCCAAAAAACTATGTTTCGAACATGAGAAACTCCTATTGGTCAAACTAAAAGCTGTGCTGTCTGCTTTACACAAGATGCAAAAGATGTTTTTGTTTTATGGAGCTTGAGTATAAAACTGGGGGGTATTTCACAGAGCAAGATTAGCAAGTTAAAAATAAATGTTATCTTCTAAACTTATTCAAATTTTTGTTTTACAGATTCAAATCAGTATGAGCTTCCTGCTCATATTGATTTCAATCTGTAAAACAGCAGCATAATCTTTTTCAGTTATCTGGCTGAGTTTGTAATCCTGCTTTGTGGATTACCGCCCTGCTCATTATGTTTGTCTCCAACTGTTTTAACGTCTTTTTCTTTTTTTTTTCTGTCTGGCAGTGGGACACGGCGGGTCAGGAGAGGTTTCGTACAATCACATCCAGCTACTACAGAGGTGCTCACGGTATCATCGTAGTCTACGATGTCACGGACCAGGTCAGTTTGACACCACCCACTTCCTGTTTCAGTCATGAATGTGTGTTTGAGGGACCTCCTTCTCAAACATTTCATACCACAAACCCAAACAGTCACCCCTGAAGGTCCCTGAGCCCCACTTTGAGAACCCCTGACCTGTAGGACCATATGAAAGTACTGAAACCAATGCAGATTGTGTTGAGTGCATTCACAGTGGTAATGTATAGTTTTCTGGTGCAGTGGATTGTGGGAGCTGGGTTGTGAGGGTGTGAATATTTGTATTTAAATGAAAAAGGGGGAATTTGTTTATAGTCCAGTGTTGATACTAAACCATCAGGTGAGGAAAAGCAGATCTTCAACCACCTGTGTAACTCTGACACTGAATATCTGTTGAATCAGTATTTTCGAAGCTCAGTCGTGTTAGTGACATATTATACATATGATAGCCACGTGATCGGGAATCAAGCATCAGGATTTACCTTTCCAAATAAAGTGTGAAAAAATAATCTGCCGTCAGATAGTTTTACACTGCGACAAACCCCAGAGAAGAGGTGTCAAGTTTTTGTTTTCTGTCACAGGAGGCGTATCGGAAAAGAAATAGGATTAAAGTGTGATCATTTGTGTACGTGGAGAGGTGATTAGACTGATAGTAAGAGACTTAAGACCCACTTGTCATGCTGCAGCATTGCATTCTGGTCTGTGTGCTGCTCCTGTGTGGAGAAATGTCTCTCTGTCCTCTTCTACGATGGATTTCTCCCTGTATGACTGTTGAACGTCGGTGCAAAATGGCGGCTCTAGAAAGAAGCCCTCGCTCTGTGACTGTGAGGGACTGACACCAAAACCTGACGTTTACCGCTGATATTTTAGATCGATCAAACAGTTTCTGACATCAGACTCCACTGGAGCTGCTGGAAACATCTGGACGTGACGTCACAAAAAAACACCAGATGGCTCAACGAAGCCAGAAATGCAAAATAGAAGAGAGTTAGTGTTCTAGGCTGGATCTTTTCCATGCAGTTAAACTTTCAGAACAATACTGTGATTTCTGACTTTTCATCACTTAGATACAGTTAAGTAAACACATGAGTAAATTTTTTCTCAGGTGGTGTAAAAAGTGATGTAGGTTGATGATGTCCAGGATTACAGGAGTGAAAAAACACTGCAGACTTTTCTCCATGTTGAGCCTCGTGACTGAGGTCCACCTCGTGTTTTCCAGTTGTTCATAAAGCTTGTTGTGTCCTCTGGGTGCCTGTGACAAACTCACCCACTGATAACATCATCACATACAGTCTCCATAAGCCTGGAAACTCTGCGGTGTCCTATTCATCCCGCTTTTCTGCACAGAGGTGATGGACCGCTGCTGAGGAGGAGGGCAGCCTCAGCTTTTTTTCAGGGTTTCTTTGCAAAATGAAAGAATGGAAAATAAATTTGAGGACATACAGGTTTTAATGTTTGTGAATTATAAAAACAGGCAAAGTGTGGAAATTAAGTATTGACTGTTTACATCTGGTGATATTTAGTGTGTCAGAGCAGCTTTAATACAACATGAAAAGTGTTTTTTTTTTCTTTGCATTTTCCTTATTAAACACAGCTGGACATGAACATTTTCCATTTTCCTAAAACACTCATGTAGAGTTTCACAGCTTGAAAAATCTGTTAAATTGGAAAAAGGCTGGTTTTGTCAGAGGTTTGTCACTTTATTTATGGTGTTAATTTTAGTCTGAAATCCAATTCCAGGCAGAATTAAAAAGCTATTATAAAACTATTACATTTTCTTTCTGAAAGCTGCACATGCTGTGTGCTGATACGTCACCCAGAGAAAACCTCAGTCCTTTAACATCAGTGTTGCTCTGTGTTTCGTCTCAGGAGTCGTTCAACAACGTCAAACAGTGGCTACAGGAGATCGACCGCTACGCCAGTGAAAACGTCAACAAGCTGCTGGTTGGGAACAAGTGCGACCTGACGACGAAGAAGGTGGTGGATTACACAACAGCAAAGGTAAAAACTGTGACACACCTCACAGGTGAAATCAGACCTGAACAACAGGCTGCTGCTGCATTCCTCCCATACAAGTCAACTGGCTCTGCATACTTTACATGTCTGTATGTTTATCAATTTTGTCTTATTTCATCATGCTTACATAACATTTTCCATAGCATATAAAGATTTTGAAACATGTTTTGTACATCAAAATGCACTGCCATGTGAAGAATAAGGGGAAAAAGAATGAAGCATTAGCAACAACATACAGAAAAATGTAGATTAAAAACAATCAGAGTAAAAACAGAAATGCATAATAACAATGTTAGAATGTCTTTGTATTTAGTTTTTGTTTGTCTCAGTATTTTGGCTGCTCTTATTCTGCACTCTGTCATTATACAGGAACTCACATTTTTGTCCTTCCTTTCATTCCTACATTTTCACTCGGCAAGTTTTTGAAATTATCTGACTCCAGCTTCACTAAGATCACTGAGATGCTCAGACTGTCTTCCTTTTCTCCGTTCATATCATTATAAAATTAATACTTTGTTTTTTTATGGCTGCTGCTCAGACTAAGTAAGAAATTTGAAGACATCACTCTGATCGCTTCCATCAGACTCTGGATTCAGTTTCACGTTTTACACTAAATAACTAATCAGTTAACTGGAGAGTCAACAGTGACAATAATTAATCGTTTAAATCCTACAAGGTGTGTTAAAATCATAAAAAGACTAATCTAAAGAGGTTTTTAAAAGAGACTTAAAAAACAAACTGGCCCTCCTGAGGCAGACTGATCTTATTTCCCAGCATCCCCTCTGATCCCTCCTAACCCCCTCCTCTGTTCTCTGCAGGAGTTCGCCGACTCCCTGGGCATCCCGTTCCTGGAAACGAGCGCCAAGAACGCCACCAACGTGGAGCAGGCCTTCATGACCATGGCGGCCGAGATCAAGAAGAGGATGGGCCCCGGGGCCACGGCCGGCGGC
>OMKZ01033841.1:0-10081 GCA_900302535.1 Neoniphon sammara | reverse complement strand
TTCCAAGACTTATTTATTTACATCGAGAGATATCCAGATCCAGTGACCAATTTCATATTTATTTACTTTTAAATTCAATAAAATGTTGTTGTTGACACAGAAAACCTGTAAAGTCTACTTTCTGTACACCGAAAATTCACAGGAGGAATTGATAAGGGAATCGATAAAGAATCGGATCAATAAGCGGAATCGATAATGGTATTGGTATCAATAAAATCTTATTAATACCCATCCCTAATCAAGACTGATCCAACAAAGCAGAGCAGCAAGTTACCTTTAATTATAAGTCCACAATATGATCAACTGTGAACATACTGTATATCATGAGTGCCATCTTTCCACCCCAATCATTCATTGTGCCAATGAATGATTGGGGGGGGGGTTAATGTCTAATATTGACAATCCAGGTGTAAACCAACAACAATAACAACATGACAGCTTTCAACAACAGTAATCATCAACATAATTATCTTCATCATCATCATCATAAAGAAGTTAAAACTCCCTTTGAAGGGGTGGACACAGTCTGCCAAAGTGGAATGTCCCTCATCACCTGTCTGTTATTGAGGTCATACACACATCAACCCAATGTACAGTATGTTGTAGTTGGTGTCTACAGAACAATGCTCTTCTGACTGCTTAGGTAAAACACAGCAAAATGTTTTTTTTTTTTTTTTACCATTTAAGTCATACACTGATTTCCAGAATGACCGCTCCTATGCTGCCATCAGTTTGTAATGTTGCAGTGTAAAAGTTGCAATTTGCAGTGTTACATTTGCATATTTGCCTGCTTTTTCCCCTGTGTAGTGTAGTTGAAACAGAGCAAACTAGTCATAGATTCATAGCTCCTATGCTGCAGTCAGGAATACATTGTGTGTAAGGTTGTATATTTCCTTCTTTATTTTTCAGGGAATACAATGTGTTTGTTCCCAAGTTCTCCATCAAGACCTCCTACTACATGAAGAATGTGTTGAGTGAAATGGGAATGACAGACATGTTTGGCGCTGGAGCAGACTTCAGTGGCATTTCAGAGGGGGAGAGTCTGGCTGTCTCAAAGGTAAGGATAGAGACCTAGGGTTCCAGTTATGTCTATGAATGAATGAATGAGTTTTATTTGTGTGTCTCTTCAACAACCCACCCCATTCAAGATTTCAATTCCACATAGCTGTCAGTAGCAAATGCCAATAAGACTATTGCAAAACAAGGCATGAAATGAAAAGAAATCAAATAAATGTTCTCTTCACCTACTTATTCCATGCTTAAGTAGTAACTTGATAAAACATTTAAATCTATCTCCATTCCTTAACCAAAATAGACCTGGATTTTGACACTGTCTAAATACTACTTAGAGGTAAATATGTTGCTGCACACATTTGTCCTTTCCATTCCATCCATGCTTCATCTCACTCTGCTGTCTGTCCTTCTGCAGGTTGTGCACCAAGCCACTTTGGACGTCGATGAGACTGGAGCCACCGCGGCAGCTGCTACAGGGATTGAATTCGTGAGGTACGCTGTCCCGCTAGTCCCTGTCTTGAGATTTGATCGTCCATTTATGATCCTTATCATCGAGCCCACCACAGAGAACATCCTCTTCATGGGCAAGATTGTCAACCCAAATATGTGATGGAGAAAACACTTTGTACTCAGTCATGCACAGACGGTACATCAGATATTAAATCCTCACAAAACTGTTGTTCTGTGGTTTCTTGCTTTAAGTCTAAGTGCAATATCAATGTAAAAGCCCTGAAAAGGGAGTATATATGAGAAACATACATGGACACAGTCTTGCCTCGTGTCACATTATGTATTGACTGAATTCTCAACACAACCAAATACAGTCATGTTTCAAATAGACTGCAATAAACTCTCATTTCTCTTTTACCGATAACATTACTCACAAGTTACAGCATAGGACACTAACAGTTAACCAAATTCGTCATACAGACCTTTCGGCATACATACACATATAACAGTCAGCAAACTAACTGAACTACGCCAGCCGTATGGTTTCTCCAAGCATTTCTCTATAGACAACAGTGCAATTAGCATGACTTGAGGTTAGCAACACAGCAGCAGTTCAAAACTCCTTCTTATGATAATCACTGGCTCGAATAAGTAATGTGTAGTGGACAATGGTGCCATGGAGTCCTGAGAGTCTTCATTTCTTCAATTAAACCAAAACTACATGAACTATGTGATTTCGCTGATTAGTTCCTCCTGTGGAAAACCTATTTGGATATTTGAAAATTAATGGAAAAAAAGGAGCAAGACTTTTATAAGTGAGCTGTGGGTTGGGGCTTCTAAGTGAAGTCTGCAGCAACCCCCTTTTCATTTAAGTTGAAAATCAGCTGGTGTGGTCTATATTTGGAATAAAAACCTGCAGACTTCCAGCCCTCCATGGCACATGATTACCTGCCCCTGCACTATAGACTGCTGTTATTACAAAAAGTCGTCACAATCTTTAGAAAAAGCAATGGCCTTTTTGGTTTTTGCATCTTCCCTTTTCGGTGCCAGCTGTGTGATACCATCTGTACAGCCCACCAGTAGGAAAGTAATCATTACTCAGAGGAAACTTGGTGCCAGAGCAAATAAGGCAGAAGTGGAGATACCAAATAAACATGTCATAGTTCAGTCTTTAAAATTGTTCCTCTCTTCGGCCTGTGGTTTGGTGTCTTTGGTGGAGGACACATAGGCTCCAGCAGGATGACAGTAAGCGCACTTTTAGTAAGTAAGTACAAGTTTAGTATATGTTTGAGATCTTCAAGACACGGTCTGAGTTCATGGACGTCTTGAAGCAGTCATACATTGCAGATGGGTTCACTGTCCACTTCACGTAAAGATACCACCAATAGATATGTGGGGGAGAAGACCAGTGGGAAGATAAACAAGCGGGTTGAAAGCCTGGATCCTAGCACAGTCATGTGTCTCCTCAGCTACATATACTACAAGTCACTCCTGTCACTCCAGCAGCTGTTGGGATTGTCCACAATTCACAGTCCACCTAAACTCCGCCAGTGACGTCACAGTGGTTCAAAGGATGGGGTCCTCATTTAAAATGATGGCGTCATTGACTGGAGCAGTGACAGCTCGAACGGCGGCAGCTGCCCACACATCAGACAGGCGGATAGCGACATCCAGACCTGCCCAATGCAAAAGAGAAACGAGAGTCCTCACTGGTAGCGAGACTCCAATGGATGTCTGTGTGTGTGTTGGAATTCCAATGCAGAGGTACTTTATTTGCAAATACTAGAGGAAAAATGTCATGACTGGTTTGCTGGCTGTGGGGAAAGGGAGTGTTGGGAGAAGACAGTAGGAAGAGATTCAAGGGGAGAAGTAGAAGACTGATCTGATTGCTGCGGGCAAACACTGCCTCCTGTTGACAGATACTTACAGGTTACAGTTCTGTACCATTTCCTCTTCTCAAGTGCCAAATGTTATTTTGCAAACCACCATATCTAACATTACAATAGTAACTACACACAAGCAAGGAAGGAATATATTTCACTTTAGTCTGTTTCAAGCTTTAAACCATTTCAAGTTTTTAACACAGTCAGATATGTTGTGACTGAATACTGCGTGTCACTGATTTATTAAAGCAAACTGTACACGAACAAAAGTGTTTAAGCCCACAGTTCAGGGTCCACAGCACTAGAGATCATGGACCTGCTGGCAGATGTAAATCTCTCAGAAACAGAGTCTATCGATAGTGAAGATGAGAATGAAGATGAAGGTGAACCCTTGACAACCAGGTTTCAGAAAGCTGGTGAGAGTAGAGTTTTAGATGTAAGAGAGTAAACATATGTGAGGGGCCAAATAGCATGAATGAACGGATGAATAAAATGTTTTATTTTTGTGTCATGCCATAGCAATGGGCCATCCCACATGGGATTACATGACAAATAACATAAAACCAACTCCCAGATCCCGTATTATCCATTGATTTTCCCCATTCAATCCAGTGTGAATATGAATAATCAAAATGTAAGCCTTTCAAGCCTATTATGAATATTGAGATGAAAAACAATTCAACAATAATCATCCAGTCACTTGTAAATATTTGAAATCAACAGTGACGATCATTTTATGGTATTCAGCTCAACTGGATGTCATGAATTATGACTGTTTGCTACTCTGTTTAGAAAGTGCTCATCACTGCCCCCTGACGCCCAAAAGATTGTACTGCATGTTTTTCCCCCCTCCATCTCACTGCAGTCAATGGCTGTGGTTTAGCTTTCTCTCTATTGGCTTTGGTATGACTTCTTGCTTGCATGGCTTAAAATGCAGATGCATGAGGAAAATATTTTGCCATCATTACTGTGGAATCTGCTTGGACAAAGGAGGCAATAAAAATATAATAGAGTGATAAAAGATAAATAAAAGTAGATTCAGTAGATTTCGTTTAGAATATTTAGAATTTAGAAGAATTTAGAATATTTGGAATAAGTATAACTTATTTTGTTAGCATGCCAGCTTGCAACATCATTATCTGCTCTTTCATTTGCATATATTTTCTGTATAGTGACACCAAGAATCCTAAAATGTTTAATTGCCAATAGCCTGTATTCTGGCCTTAATGAAAATAAGACTTTGTATATGAGTGGAGACAGAGATTTTTATTTCTACAGTTCGCAGTTCTGAGCCATAACTGTTTATTTTTTCAAAAAAATAATTATGATTTTGGAATTCTATGCAAATTACTCCTCATTCATCTAATGTAATAAAAAGCTTGAGTTTGCCACAATCCATTTTTGCAGGTAAATTTGAAAAAATCATACCTTGTGTAGGTATTTTGTCATGTATTTTCACTGATGTTGATCAAATACTGGGTCAAAACTCAAAATGTCTGTGCATGGTGCAGTTTATAGTGAGAGAATTATAGTCAGTGTGAGCTTAATGTTTGAAATGTTTCCAAAAATTCATACAACTTTAAAAGTTAAGGGTGTGCAGATTATTTGAAAACTGGACTGGTATCATTTTTTTTCACTTATGGTACAAAAGTAGTCAGGGTAGTTTTACAGCTTGTGAAGAACAGTGATTAACCTCAGAATTTCCGCTAGGTAGTGAGAAACAAAAGATTCCTCTCAAATGGGCCGTCATCCTCACTGCACACCTGAAGTTTTAAACTGTGTATAACGGCTATATAGCGCCACCAGCAGGAAGCCTGGCACCATGCATACAGTATCCCTTGTCTTGAACCAGACTGCAAGGTTTCATGCTTTTTTTGTGCATGGGGAACCAAGTTTTGTCAGAATAAAAAAAAAGGAATTTAGAACATGTACAAAAACAAAGTCTGTTGTCAGAGGGAAAAAAAGTGCTAAAACACAATTCTCAGCAAGGAAAGCTATTTTAGATTTATGTCCCTAAACCTTGGAAACACTCTAAATACTCCCAAATACTTTAATTCCAGTCATGGCAATGTAACATTTTTTAAAAACAACACAGGCTGTGTGGTTGTAATACATTTATTTATTTGTTTATTTATATTTAATGTGAATAAAATATTCTTTCTAGGAAAAACATTATTACAATGCCATAATTGCACTTTATATACACAATGAAAAATAAACACATATGGTGTGACCTACGTATATAACTTATTGTACAAGGAAACAAAGTAATTGACATCTATGTCTGAGGTGAAAGCGTTACATTAAGATTTGAAGACAGCTGCCTTGGTACAACATTCAATTTGTACATAACAACTGGTATTTTGGTCAGCAACTAACTGTCACAAGAAAGAGTTTAAATAGTTTTATACATAAGTTTGAGGTATTTCTGGCATGATTACATGCATATTCATATCTACTTTTTATCTTCTTTTTTTCTATGTACAGAGCAGCAATATAGGGAGTCACTGAACCGTCAGGGCCATGGCAACAGAGGTATCATCTTTCTGTCACTATGTCCAGAAGAGTTGAATATGGATCCTGGGTGGGGAGGGGAAAAGAAATAATGAGTGTGAATGCCACCTTCTAGATAACACGTCTTTTTGCAGTCAACAATACATAGTCAGCTATGCTAAAACTTCGTAGGAGAGACTCACTAAGCACAAATGTCTCAGAAAAATAATATCTCAGTGACTCAGCCCCGCAGATATCAAATCAGCAAGACACACAGAGAGCTGTTTTTTTCGTACCTCATCTCCTGATGAAGGCGACAGGCAGTTCCCTGTTGGGCACCAAAACACCGGAATGGATCACGTCGAGTGGCTCATTATCTGTTGGCACAATCTCATAGTCTCTGACCAGCTGTCAGGAAAAAACAGGTGAAATCTGCTGTTAGATTAGGATCTTGTAGTTTTTTTTAAAAGTGTAACTTGACAGGGGGGAAAAAAATCAATATTATTTTATATCTTATTTTAGAGTCATTACTAGATCTTTTTCATGGCAGCCATATTAACACAAAATGATAGGTAAACGTGTTAAAAATGACATTAATTAATGTTCTGTTCCATTTAAGTGTATCAGAGTCTTTGCAGTGAGGCCCAAATGGAACTGAACCTTAATTAATGTCATTAGTAACACCTGTGTTTACCCTGCAGTGGGATACTGGGGAAACTGTGGTAACAGTCTTACCCAGCACATGGCCAACTGCAGCTGTAGCTCTGCAAGCCGCCGGCCGATGCACATCCTCTTTCCAATGCCAAAGGGAACGTAGGCAAAAGGATTGATGTTGCTGTTCTCCCGTAGCCAGCGCTCAGGTTTGAACTGCTTCCCATCATCAAAGTACTCCTCATTGGAGCCCAGTGCATGGCTGTTAATCATTAAGACTGTCTGTAAATAGGGAGAAAGTGAAAATGAAATCATTAGTTTGGTTTCATACAGTACAGTACACTTTTATGGATAGAATTTGCGATTCACGAGCATCCTGAGAGGAATCCCTGCTACTTGCTCAAGAGAAAAAAAATCAGATTATAGTACAGTAGCCTATAAGAGTAAAGTCCAATACGGACCTAGTTACTGTAAATCTGATCCTTTTCATGCAGTATAGCTGCATTGTAGATGCTATTAGAGTTGCTCCATTCAGACTTTGTACAGTATTTGAATGGGGTTTTCAAACATTCTTCATTCAGACATCAGTCAAATGTAAATTGATATAGAATGTAATCTGCTCATGTCAGGTGTATTGTGTGAACAAGAACTAAGCCACTTACTCCTTTGGGAATGGCGTAATCTCCCAACACAGTGTCTTTGTCCAGGGTGCGACTGGTGAATGGAACTGATGGCGATAACCTGCAAGAATTTGAAAAAAAAAAAAAAAAAGCGCTTGGGAATATGGTCTCATTGAAGCAAGAGTAAAACACACACGTCTAAGCTGTTTAGCGTCAGCTAAACATACTCCAAAGTTTTTCACAAAGCGAGTTGAGGTGAGATATAATCTCCTGTCAGAGGTTATAAACATTCCCTGGGTGAGTTATGGCATTAGCCTTAAATAACATGTTAAACTTGTGACTGCACGAGAAAAAGGGCAAAAGTGGACCATATAAGGGATGAGGAGTTATTTGAACGTGACTGCAATGGTGTTAGGTAATCATGCCACCATATCTTATGTAGCTTGTTTTTGAGTCAGTCGTGTGTGAGTTTTGCGTCTTAATCGCCATAGCACTGGATAGCGTCAAGATGCAGCCCATGTACCTGATCTGAGCCCGATGTCTTTTTGGACAAATCAAACTGTAATCAAGTTGTAGTTTCTTGGATATCGCTAGGTTTTCATTATGATTAAAGCTGCATCAGTCTTCATCTACAGCTTGGTTGCCTCCCTCAGATCTCACTGCTCTCAGCTAGGCGTGACAGCCCTCTTTTTATTGCATACTAATAATTTCCCAGTGTAACTGTAGTAGCCAGCCAAGATGTTTTCGAAGCTGTTTTTCACCCTAGGTCAACAGAGCAGTGCTCGTCAACTGTACCGTACCTCATGGATTCCTTGAGGCAGGCCTTGAGGTAGGGCATGCTCTTGATGTGCTCCCCGCATGGGTCCTGATCAGGAGGCACCACCTCCTTAATCTCCTCCAGCAGCTTCCTCTGGGCGCCAGGGTTACGTGACAAGTTGAAAATAGCCCACAGCATGCTGTTGGCAGTCTAGAAAACATAAACATAGCGAGAGAGGTGGAAAAGAGGGAGAAGGGCAGAGATAGGGAGAGAGAGAGAGGGAAAAGAAGGGGAGAGGGAAGAAGGTAGAGGGAGATGTCATTTAGTGAGGCAGCTAAAGTGCATTCCAGTGTGGGGTCCAAAAAGGAGCTGAGGAATGTTCTGGGGTTCCTCAAAGGTTCCGCTCTTACATCCGCACCACATTCATTTTATGCTTTTGAAGTACTGTAACTGCGGCACCTGTTTGTTTTCCTTCCTAGAGTTTGGGGAGGGTTTTTTTCCCTTCTTGAAGGAATATAGGCGAAAGGTGAAACGTTGAAAGCTTAAATTATTTTCAAATAGCTGTATAATAGTGTGGTAGACCTTCAACAGTATGATAATCTGATAGTATAAAGAGGGTAAAAACTGTAGAGTATTAAGAGTGCACAAAACAAATACCTGGAATAATTATGGGTAAGTAAGTAAGGATAAATGAAAAATCCCCATTTTAACAGTCATCTAGTGTCATATGCAGTGTTAAAAATCTTGTTTCTTTAAAAAAAAAAAATAAATAAAACAGTGAAAAAATTCTGCCAGTGGGATGAGATAATCCCACTTGTTTCCAATGTTAATCAACTTGCTTACAGAATTTTCTGGATGGAGATTATCTCATCCCAGTGGCAGGTTTTTTCAGGTGTTTGAAGAATTGAAGATTTCAACATGTGAATATGAGACTACATGACTTGTTAAAATGGAGATTTTCTTTGCATTGTAGATCTATGCAGTGCAAAATGTCATGGCTCACCGTCTCTACCCCTCCAATCTGCAGTTCTGTGATGGCTGCGTAAAACTCCTTCTTAGACAGGGAGCTCTGGCGGTAGATGTCGCCAATCAAGTCATCAGGCGCTCCGGTGGCGTTCCTCTTCAGCTTCTTGTCTATGTAGACTTTGGCTGAGGGAACATAAAGCAATCAGACGGTAAGCTGCTATTTGCCGTGTAAACATACAGCTTATGTGAAAAGTCAAAAACAGTGGGTGGGCGAGTGAGATTTCATTGCACAATCATGTAATACACTGATTTAATTTTAAAAACACATTCATTTGTGATTGTTTCCCATTTACGATGCTTGCATAAGACATATAAGACATTGTTTGCTGAGTTTAAGCGTGGCTAATGTACTTTTGGTGTTCCTCATTTTACCTCCAAGGCAGAAAAAAAAGGTAAAAGACTAATGTGTGAAATTATTAACTGATTAATTGTGAACTGAATCAAATGCTATTCTAATTTTAAATTTGTCCTGTTTAATATGTGTACTAATTTTACTGTCTTGTCCTTGTTTGACATATGATCCAAATCACTGTAACTCGCCAGTATGCCCTCTGTACACGTGATGTATTTCCACTTGTTTGTTCCCTGACTGTTGATGTGAGTCATAAGCCAATATGAGTTGAGCGTCATTTAAGACGCATAACACAAAAAGTAACTAAACTAACACACTGACTGACGAAGTGCTCTTAGTAAACATATTATAAAATGACTGACCTCACTTGGTACTTGTTAAAGCCCTCAACCTCTTTCATCTCGTGAATTTGGCCACCAGAACAACATGTGCCCCTTGTGTGTGTGCACATGGGGGAAAGTGTGTGTGTGTTTTTCTGTTTGTGTGTGTGCGCAGTGGGTTATAAAAGCCACTGCCAAGTAAACAGCACAACAAACTCTTGCTAACAAAGCCCTCGGTCGACAGTCATCTTCTTCCTCCCCCTATCGTTCGTTCCCTCCTCCCGCTACTACAAATATTTGGCAACGTTCTCCCCCTTAGGTCATGCAGTTTACTACAACTCTGGCTGCCATTTACCCAGGGTGCCAAGTACATGAAAAGCTGAGGCACCCGGTTCAACTCTCACTCACTCTCTCTCTCACTCTCTCTCTCTCTATCATCTGACTGGAAATGAGCTCAAAGTGGTTTGTGGGTCACACGTCATGGAGGAGTAGTGCACACACTTCAAGGGAAATTG
>OMKZ01033839.1:0-16820 GCA_900302535.1 Neoniphon sammara | reverse complement strand
AACAACAGATTGATATTTGATATTTAAGAATCTGAGGGTGATTTTTTTTTTAAATGCTGTCAAGACTTCACATGAACTGACCACACAGCTTCCAACAATGTTGAAGAGTACAGATCTTAGCTTTAATTTTATTGTATTGTTTTATTGTTCTGTAAAGCTCTTTTAATTGCCTCTGTGTATGAACAGTGCGATATAAATAAACCTGCCTTACTTTGCCTAGAAAAGATCACAGAACACAGAGACCTCTTTCCAAAGGGAAATGTGTTTTTATTTATAAGCTTTTATTAATGGACAGTGGTACTGGAAACATTTTACATTTTAGGCACTTTAACTTACTTCATATCCAGAGCAGAGCAGCCACTGACTTCCATTCACTTTATTTTATATCATGAAAAGTGTGACGATTAAATGCATTTCAAGTTAGCATTCAAGCATTTCGGAACCAACCAATACACAAAGTTTCATGTAAAACCATTTATGATGAGTTTATGTTAGCCAGTGTTTGCTGGCTAATAAAGTGCAGGTGTCCGCCCAATTAAATATCTTCGGCCAAAATGTCCGGCAGAAAATATGCCAAATAAATAAATACAATGAATAGCATATTAAATAGCCTCTCTCTCAGCAGAGCAAGGCAGACTAAAAGCGGAATCATTTGTTTTGGCAGACTGTCTCCAGATTGGCTGGGCTACAACCTTCAAAGTTTCAGCCAATCAGTACAGTGTATGCGACAGCAGTTTACTTGTAGAAAACAAAAGTGAAGCAAAAAATAGATCTAATAATACGACCATGGCTAGAGAACAGGGTAAAATCAGCTGTGATGGTACAGCTGGGGCGTTAAGGCCACCATGGCTGCAGGGTATGAAGCTTTTTAGGGGGCATTACGGCCAGACAGAGGGGCCAAGACGGCCATGGCCTTCGTCGTCGCCATGAAATTCCTGCCCTGCACAGCAACTCCAAGAGTACAACGGCAGAATAAGCTTCAATTGCTAGATTGTCAACACTAAAAGCATTTGGAAGTATGTGGTAGAAAGGTCACTACGACCAGGCAATCGATGGAAGAAAAATAAGTCATGTACAGTACTTTAAAATAAATGTGTGGGCTGTCAACAGCAGAAGTACAATCTCTATTCAAAACCACAACTGTTCTCTCCTTCCAAACCAAAAGGAAGGAAAGTAAGCTCCAGCCAAACAGAAAAGGCGATAATAGTGTTTCGTGGGAGGAAAATATATTGGTCACAGACTGCATTGCAAATAAATAAATAAATAATTTCAGTCTTTTTTTTCGGATTTTGCTGTAATGGATCAACAACAAAAAATTGTCCAGTGCGGTTGAAAGCATTTCACTTGTTTCCAAGGGAGTCTCAGTTGTTTCAAAAATCATATCGAATCAAATAACGATATTGTGAAGTGTGACACATCAGTCCTCTTCTATCAGTAAAATGTAACTTCAAATATATAACTTCATTTCGGGTACATCTTACAAGATATAAAATGACTTAGAGTGGAAATAAATAAATAAATTATCTAATCCCACTTGCAGAGTTTTTCACTTGTTTAAAGTAAAAATAAAAGTTTCAGACTAAAGGGTATATAAACCCAATTACCCAATTTCCCCTCAGGGATCAATAAAGTATTCTGATTCTGAAAACAGCTTGTTAAAATGGACATTTTCACAGCGTGATCGACCGGTGAACAGCCAGGTTTTCACTGTACAGACAAAAGCAAGGCTAGCCAAGACTTATTCAGTATCCATATCACGACACTTACCACCACCAACAACTTTTCTGTAATTCCCTTTTCTCTCTTCCAATTTAGCCCTGCTACGGAGCATCAACTGAGAAATTTATTGTAGTTTCTTTGAACGGGATCTATTTGCTGTATTTATTTGTCACACTGAAAAGGAAAAGTAGTGAAGTGTACAAAGAGATAGAACAGAACTGGTATTCACCACCCTGCCACACAAGACATGGTATGCATATCAGCACATGGAGCTAAATATTTCATAAGTGAATAGGGAATACTGATCACAACAACTGGCATATGTGTACGTCAAGAGGTGGGAAAAGTTGCTTTCAAAATATAATCTGTCATAGGTTATTGATCACCTGCTCAAATTTGCAACTCGCAAATTAATCCACTACTATAAAGGTGCTACGAATATCACTTTTAAACATCAATACATCACTGTCAAATTAATTCTGATACCTTGGAATAAACACTGTAAACAAATGAGACCATGGTAGAGATGATGCGTAGCCTCTATCTGTCACCAGTTGAATTGTTAGTGCCAGTGTTTCTCAACATGAACTTTCCAGTTTTGTATAATTTGTCTCCCTCTACTGGCAGTAAATTGAATGCTGTTTCAAAAATACACTTTCGCAATACTGCAAAGTGCTGGGAGTTTTATCAGTGAGAGATAGGCTTAATCATCGTTGTGTGAAGTAATTTGGCATTAGATTGAACATAAAGAAAACCTTTATTTATATGTAAATGTTTGGAACTAAAGCTTTAAAGCCACATTTCCCATAAACCTTGTTGCTTTCTGTTGCAGGTAGGATGTTGCTTAGGCCTTATGGTAAATTTACTAATGAAATGTCAGAATGCCAGAATATTTTGGACTGAAGTTGAGCATTTTATATGCAGAAAGACAGGTCAAATAGTACAGTTACAAGGTATGGACATTCTCCTTTCTTACACAAAATGGGCAAAGACTGTTTTCTGTATGCAGTTATTATAAACACTTATTATAAATACAAAAATACCACATTCATGACATGAAATGGACTGACTCCAGTTGCAATCTAATATAAAAATATAACATAATAATTTTGAAAGTTTTTTTTTTTTTTGTTAAAAACTTTTGGAATACAGCACCACAATTGATTATTTCAAAAATAAGAAACTTGTGAAAACTTAGCAAAACTTAGCTGGTATATAATTCTTTTCTTTTCTATATATTTGTTTCTATATTATGATGTACATTGCTGTACATTTTGTGGCATAAAAATTGTCAAACTTTGTGTGGCAATGATTTATTGATGGTAAAATGTAACCCATAGCACCTTTAATGTAAATAAAATATCTTGTTTTACTTTTTAAGTACATTTTCTACAAATGCTGCACGCTGCTTTCTACTAACGCTGCACTCATTAGGCTACATAGGATCACATCAAAACACAAGGATGTACCAGCTTGGACTCTCCTCTGTATGCTACATGTACCAGTAAGGAATGAAAGCATTGGATGTTGAGACTCTGTCCATTACAAAGCTATTTCATACACTGTGTATGCTTGACAATCTAGACACAGTTCATCTCCTGAAGCAGCGGGGGTTTAGGTTTCATTTCAATTTTCTCTTTTTTTGTGTGTGTGTGGAGAATTCTACAGGCTCAATAGGAGCAAGATTCAGTGTGCAGGTATTCTAGCAGAAGAAAAGAAGCCATCGCTTGCGGCGGCAGAGAAAAAGGAACCTTTCAGAAAAGCTGTAACTCCACCATCATTAAATACTCAATTTTCAGAGCTTGCTGGCTCCACAGTAAGCGGCCATTCATCATGCTGGATTCAACAGCCTGAAAGATGGCTGGGTATATGTTCAAGATGGCTGTTGAGGGCTCTCACACATAATTGCAAGACAGTCTGTCCTTATTCAATTAATCCATCTTGTAATTTTGAAATAGATTTGTCTTCCAATCAGAGGTTTCAATTCACTAAATCCCAGGATGTGGTAAATTCCCTTCATATAATTCGAAAACCAAACTTCAACCCATTAAATTTCTGAGGGCAGCTGGAGCAATGACTGATGATTGAAAAAATATTGTACCAAGGCCACTGCAAATACACGATTATGGTGTCTGGACAGTGCTAATGCTCACAATATAATACTTCTTGTAAACAAAACAACAATAACAGCTACACGAGCATAACATTAATAAAATAGCCTACGTTAGCTGTTAGCTGCCATACCCTGTCTTGTTTTTAAAATACTGCTGCAAAACTATTGTTGATTATTTTCCAGCAATTAATACTGGCGTAACATTTATACTCATACTCAGCTAGCCAAGCCATTTTTGTGTAGATTTGTGCTGTAATTAATCTAATTTAAATCAAAGATATCTACAATGTCGTGGCTCAAATTGATTTACGTTAGCTAAATCAGCAAGTAGCATATTTGTTGTTAGGCTGATTAGTTTGACCTGTGCAGGCAGTTTTTTTCCTTCAGAATATATCTCTCCAGAAATTGATAAACTCTCCCTTTTTGTTTTAATTGTTGGCAAGTGGCAGTGGTATGAGCATGATAATACACTCCAGGGTGTTCCAATGTAGGGATTTAGTGGACAGGTTGGAGGTTGTTGTCCTCGTGCATTATTGCCTGCTTTGCACTTTGAATAATCTCTGTGTATAAACATATATAAATAAAGCTGCTTTGCCTTGCCTTACTTATTGTATGGTCAATGAGATAAATTACTAGAGGTAGACCACCAAATTATATGCTTGGATGGAACAATTTTTAGCTACTGATTACAACATTTCTGGTTATTTTTGCTTGATCTTTCCTTTTCTTTACAATAATCATAAGTACACTGCCAAAATTGAAGTAACTTAGGGCTAAGGTATGGCTAGTACCACACTTTGCCATAACCAACTGATGCCTGTTCTCCCCATCTGTTTATACATCACAGATCTTTCCACCATTTAACCAACGAACCAAAGACTGCTATGAGAACATCTAGGCCTCTTTATTCAATAGTCTTGATGTATTACTAGTTTTATAAGAAGGTGTGTTGGGGTTGCAGTTCATAAAGGGCCTTAGTTTTAAGAATACACACTTGATTGCTCCCAATTCTGTTAAGGAAATGAATTTGATTGAGGTTGCATGGCGCACCCTAAATAGGGGGGGAAATGAGGGGTGTCTGTCCATTTAAGTGGAAGTTTCCTGGTGAAAACTTTCTAAGGTGTTCAGCCATATCCAGGTGTGTATGTGTGTGTGTGTGTGAGAGAGAGAGAGAAAGAGAAAGAAAATCTGCCGTCAGCTTAAATCTTCACTCTTCATTCATACTTAAGCATGACTTGCAGAGCTCATCAGCAAAAGTATATCTGTTGAGGATTCCTTCCAAATAAGAGCATTTTGTTGCCACTGCATCATTGCACTGCAGCTGCTAAAATTCAGTAAACTGAACGTGTTTACCCTGAAATCCATGTGGGCCTGGGAGAGAAAATCATTGAGACAAGAATGAGCTGAATATCAGCAGACCAAAAAAGGGAATGATATCAGTGCTCGCTTATACTGTTTTATTTAATTCCCATTTGGGCCACCTATGCTTGAACTGCATTATTTATGGTACTGTAAAGTTCTTTCAATTAAAATGTCCAGCAAATATCACAATTTAAAAACACAATGTGAAAATTTGCTTCAATAAAGTACCCTTAATTATGAGTGCAAATGTTCTTTTGGCTCATACGAATTGAGTCTGACATGCATGCCATGCTCTTTTTCTCTTTCCTTGTCTCAGCTTTACAGGTCATCCTCAAAAGTAAAGGTTTGCATGTGAAGGGATCCACCAAATGGTCAAATTTACATGAATATCATACAAAATAACCCACTGTTTCAAACTACCAGAGACTACTTTTCAGGTTGCCACAGGAAGTGAAAGTGGTGAGTGATGGCAGACTGTGTACAGCTAAAAATTACTTCACAGCAGATGAATACCTCATTGCTCACCTGAAACAGTTCCAAATTAACCGGTAACATAATAAATCACTTTTTCATTACTAAAAAATCACTCTCCTTATTGGATAATGATAGTGGCTGACTATCATTATCAGTGTTAGCATGGAGCACCAGAGCAAATGTGGACCCATGCATGATTTTAGTGTGTAAGCTCTCATCGATGAACAGAGCAGACTTTAAGAATCGTCAATATGGATTCTTATTTTAAGGAAATTTAGCCATTTGTTTAACTGCTCTTATTCTGCATTTTGAAGCAAACTGCTTCCCTTGTTATGGTTATAGTGGGAAATTCCTAGTTGTAAATCTGTGAAACAGTGTGAGTATGAAGCAAGGCATTGCTGAAAAGAGCATGCATGCTCAGTCAACCTTCACTGCATAAATAAAGCTTAAAAACAACGAAAAACAGAGAATATATGTACATCTCTACACTAGAACTTGATCTCGGGTGCAGGATAAAAATTGGAGTGTACCTGCATACTGGATCTGGCTCCCAATAAGCTTTCCTTGAACCCAGTACAAGTTTTGATCAGACAATTCTAGTGTTTAAGTTAGCTCATAGCTCAATAGGGGCAAGATTCAGTGTGCAGTTATTCTAGTAGCAAAAAAAGCCAGTGACTGCGGTAGTCGAATGAGGGAAATCGTTACAAATTGCTTTAAGTGTCATTAATTACTTGATTTTAAGAGTTGCTGCTTCTACATTCACCCGAAATTAATTATAGTGGATTCAACAGCCTGAAAGATAATGATTTTCGACTGATGTTCGAGACAATTTTAACAGAAATCTCTCAATTTTGCACAGCCATAAAACATCTGACATTTTCATCACTTTGACACCGCGAGCAAGGGGATAACTCAAAGGTAAATGAACACCAGCTGGGGAGCGACAGGAAAAACAAAGGAGGACAAATTGTTTAAAGGAAGAGGAGAAGTTCTTGAAAGCTTCCTGACCTGGATCCAAGTTAATTTGCCAAGTCATACTCTGAGTTGATTAAAGTGACCTCTCCTAGTGGTACTCACAACTCAATAGCCAGACTTCATAATTATTCTGCCTGGAATTGATCAGACACTCTATTACTGAAATAGAGAGAAAGGGGTTGAGGGTGGAGGGGAGAGAAGAGAAAAGAGAGAGAGAGGGAGAGAGAGAGAGGGAGGCCTGAGGTTTTAGACAGTGTTTTCACTGAAGCCCTGCTCTTTTTTGTCCCAGACTAACTGGACATAGGCTAATTGGTCTTCTTAGCTTTAGTTTGGGAAAAGGTCTCAGTGGATTAGCTATATTATCCAAGTATGGCTAACACTGTGTGTGGAGCCTGACTTTTAAAAAGATGCGTGTCTGTGCGCGTGTCGGTGTGCGCGCACATAGCTTGACTTTTCAACAGGGCACACTGCTGACACCTTCTGCCAAAGATCTAAGAAGGCGCTTGCTTTTGGTTCTAAGGGAAATCTGGTTCACATCTCATTTTAATCTCTCTGTCTGTCTCTCTCTCTCTCTCTCACTCTGAGATGCTTTGGTTTCCTATTCCCTCACAAGGCACGCTCACATGTTCATTCATACATGCATGTACTTCTGTGCATTAATTAATGTCTATATGCATGTGTATGTGCATATCCAGTCAGTGAGAGACAAAGACAGTGTCAAGGACTTCCAGGAAAGTAAGTCAGACTTGGGGAAAAGCTGTCCTATAAAAATTTCAAAGCCTGTTCTCGACACACAGCAACACACAACAGCTCACATGCTCATACATATTGGAAGCGTTTCCCCCTTGTTTTTGCTGGAAGGTACAAAATATGCTCATTTTGTCTGTAAGTGTCAGTCTCTATGGAAAGCGCCAAGGAAAGCAGTCTAACATGGAAATTGCTTCTTCTCGCGATTTTTTTTTCTTGTTTTTTTAGTCAAGTTTAATTATTTCTTCATTTATTGCGGCTTTTGTTGAGATTTTCTCCACACTAATTAGCAATAAAACACAAAGTACATTATAATATGAGGTGTCAATCTTCAACACACCTCCTCCTCATTGCCTGCAGTGACTGGTGCATTTCCACAAGAGGGCGCTGCTCCACAATTATTCACAAGAGAAAGTTACCATGCTGTTGCTAATTGCTTGTGACAGTTCCCCTACATTTATTTTCTCCTGCATCTTTGAACCTCAGATCTATTGCTGTCTAGCAGAGAAACCAATATAGTTTAAAAATGAGTGATGACTTATGGGATGGGCTTGAAACAAAAGCGTGTTTGCACTGTGATCTGAAGTCAAAGGTGGTGGGACATATACGACAAACATATTCAGTGACCCAGTGTGATCACCCAAGACTGTCCTCTCATTTATTTCACACTGCCTCCCTCCACACTAACACACAGTTAATGTTTTGCCTTTACCAAGTTTGTTTTGGGCTTATCTTGCTCTCAGATACTGGGATGAAATGTATTCCCAGGTCCAAGATAAACCGCGTTATCGAATCAAAAAATGAACAACAAAGATTTGTCTTTGTTGATGATTTGATACCGAGGCTACAGCCCTGCAAGCAGAGTAAGAAAAATGTGTGCCATTGTATTACGGTGTCAACACTGCAATTTTAAGCATTCTTGATCAAGCAAAACTAAACTTGACACAGTCTTGGTCTTGTCTTTGTCTCGATCTGACTGCAACCTGCAAGCTCATATCTGCCTGCAGAGCAGATAAAATAGTCCCTGCTATAAAAGACTGAAACAGAATAGAATTGAATAGCTTTTTTTTTCAAGAGGAACTTGTTTGTACTTGAAGGTTCTCCATTGACAACTCACCAGCAGCACTTGGATGTGCAGAGAAATCACTCCTTGTTCTTACATCTGTATCGACCTGCTTTGAAATGATATTCTATCATGTCACTGCCAGCACACATATTGTCGAAGTGTCCAAGATATTATTGCATCAGCCTACTGAGTCTCACCTTATGTTATAATATCCCAGTGGGGGCTTTTTTGTTGCAGAGGCCATTGTACACTGAGAGCAGAAACAGGTTATTTTGTACATAACGTTGATGTAAGCTTATTATGAGTGCAATTCGGTGGGAAAAAAAAGGTGGATTAACTGTGACTTCCAGTCAGTGATCAACATGAAGAAAACAACCACCAATAAACAAAAATCACATATTTTCAGAAAAGTGTGTTTTTCTTTAAAATCTATGCCCTCATGTAACCTACATCAGTTTGATACTACTTAGTGTGCTATGAATTTTTACATTATGTCAGACAAAAGGTGAATAAACTATTCCTCCAATTAAAAGAAGTTTAAATTAATTTTTTTTTTATACTTTTGGGGATGTTTTACATTAAGGGAAAGTGTTTAGTCTCATTTTGCTCTGCAGTTTAACATTCATCATTGAGGTTTTAACCTAATATCGCTGTGAACAGTTAGTCCCAGCAATGTTTTGGGCAGTAAACACACTTAAAATCAGTTTAAAAGTGACAATATTTATGAGGCTATACATCAGAACTAGTAGCACATTAATGAAGGCTATTCAAAGATGGCGTCTTAAAAACAAATTAATTGTTTGTACTTGTGGTTGTGATGCCTAAGTGATCACCTAGGAGACCAGAATTTACCCACCTATAATTTACACACCTGTAATTAAGAAAACTAGCCTACTTTTCATAGACAACAGTATCAAATTCAGCAATGATGCCACAGCTATGAATCACAACATAGTTATTACTTTTGGCAGGACCACCTTTTTCAAAAATTGCATCCCAAACCCAAGTGCTCTGCAAAAAAACAAAACAAAAAAAAAATTCTCCATCTCTACAGGTCATTTAGTGTCATATTCAGTGTTAAAATCTTGCTTTTCTTCAAACAAGTGTCAATATGTTCACTTGTCTCCAAGGGAGTTTCACTTGTTTTGGGAGTTTCTCTGTGAACAAGTATGTTGAAGCTAGGCAGAATAAGGCAGATAAGTCATCTAGTATCATAATGACACTTGATTCAAGAAAATTCTGGAAACAAGCTGATTAGCATTAAAAATTGGGACTACCTCATCCCACTGGCAGATTTTTTACCTTATTTGAATATTTTAACACTGAACATGAGACTAAATGACTTGTTACGGTGGAGATTTTTTGTGGTGTAGTGTAACATATTACTGCATTAGAGAGTGATAATGTAAACAAAGTTACCTTTTCTGAAATGGGTGACCAGCTGTAAGTAATATAGGACTCTGTGAGGCCAGGACAGATATCTGCCCACTAGCTACCAGCAGTATTTTGGTCCCTGCAGTATAATTGATCCGACTGGGTGTGAATGGCTGCTCTCTAGCAGCCAATGGTTGAGCACCGGATGCGAGATATCCGCTGCAACAACAAGCGCTCTGTTCCCCCCTTCAGCTTGACGCCATTTACAGCCCAAATCCCGACCTCCTCTCCGGAAAGAGGAAAAAAAACAACCAGAGAAAAAGCATTTGCAACCCCAATAGAGCCTTCGGACAAAATACATCGAATTAAAACAAACTTCTAAGTCGGAGTTTTTGTCATTCGCTTCGCTTTTTTTTCTGTCTTCCTCTCCAGGGTTGCGAGAAAAGTGGACTCAAGCTGAAGTTCTTCTTCTGTCCCGGCGGTGATTGATTGGGGTTTTCGCCTTGTTTTTAATGCCTCGTGTTCTTGCGCAAAACATGGGATCTATTTCTTCTTCTTGGTGCCGCTGTTAATGAAACCGCCACCTGGTTGGAAACTTCCTCAATGGATTTTACGGATGGGTTTCCTGATTGATTTTTGATTAGGGAATCAACTTTCTCTATTTGGATTTATTTTACCTAAAGGGGGGCTAAAGTGTTGAGAACACGGTAAGTGTAGTCTTGGGTAAATCAGACAAAGTTGGTAATCAGTTTCGTATTTTTGCAGCTTTACTGCAGTAAATAGTCGGATCATTAACAGAATATCAGCTATTTATTGCATGCAGCGTTAGTTTTACACCAACAAAAAATACTCAGGTTTTGGCTTTATCATTTTTTGCGCACATTGTAGACTTTCGCCACTCCTTTTCTCTGTTTACGTTTGGCCTGTTGCATTCATATCAATGTCCAATTGGTTGATCAGAAAAGGTTGTTATGATTTGGACAGATTTCAGTAGAAAGTTAGAGCTTTACGGATGTTTTTTCTTATTCCTGTATTGAGAGCAGGTGTTTTTCACTCCGTTATTATTTGACTATGTAGTAAATCTAATTGCAGTCCAGTTATCCGCCCGTTTTAATTGGTGGTGTCCACATTGTTAAAAAAGTAATTGCGTCCAACTTGGGACATCTGTTTAGTCTAACATTGGTCAGATGTGTGCACACACCCTTCTCTCTCTCTTTCCCCTGCATACTGCCTTCACACACACACACACACACACACGCACTTACACCCATCTCCTCTGTACACCACTGTACTTTTATGACATACACCCTTTTTCCACATGCATGCACACTCGCCACAGATGCTGCAACACACACATACCAGAGAGGAAACCACTAAATCTCATGAGTTTTAAATCAAAGGCAAGTTTATTAGAAAGATTAAATCTAATGTACTGCGTCCTCATGTTCTGCTTTTGCCAGTCAGTGCTTTTGTTGTTTTAACCTGCCATTTCCAAAGAGCTGATGCCATATTTTTAGTAAACTCCATACTCAAGATTAAGTCTCTTAAAGTTTAGGCTTCCTTAGACCCTAACACCCGATCCACCCACTATGGCCAGCATAGCTTGCACACAGTTGGCCCTGTAAAAAGTGAATGAGGCCCTTACATCCCCCTAGTAGTGGCCTGCAACTTGTAAAATCTCATAACACCTAAATAGCCCTCCTGCATGCTCAGAGAGAATAGAGCTTCGTTTCCACCCTGTACCTCCACCATTCTCAAACGCATCACCCACACCTTACATTGCTTCTTTCGTGGTCTCAACTTTTATCTCGTCTCTCATCTTCTTTTGTCATTTGTCATGCAACAAACCAAAGCACCCTGTCCTGTATTGTCATTGAAAGGGGGTACACCTCGCATTCCCAAAGACAGCATTGGAAAGCTAATTAGCGCTGGGAAGGAGAACTAAACTGACTACTGTCAGCTATTTGTCATTAACCTAAGTCAGATATGCGGGTGAAAACAAAGGGTGTACATTTAAATAGGTTGAATATGAGGGTGCATTCTGTTAAGTCTTTTCCTTATGCCTTTTTTAACATGAGTAAGCAGGGTCATATTTGGGACTGTGACTGCCTACAGACTCGAGGTCAGAAGTTGTACAAGCTGAGAATCCTCAAAAATGTACAAATATGGCCAAGAACCCTTATATCAGAGAGTTGTCCTACCATTGTCATGTGCCTAACTGGAAGTGATTCTTTATTCCAAGGAAACAACTCAAGGACCCTTTGGGTCCCTCGTTCCAACTTGTAGAATCACTCCAGCCTACACTTTCTTTGCTATATCTACAATGTGTCTGTTTGACCCTTATTAGTCTTCAGCAGGGGTAGCACCTACCAAACAAAACCTAAATAACAAAATATAGAACTTTGATCATCAGAGCCCATGTTCACACACACTTTATCATCATGGGAGTACTGATCAGAAGGTTCTTCTTCTACACATTTAAATTTCGCTGATGCCTTGTTTGTTGCCTTTTTGCAAGACACTTGAGACACCTCTGAAAGATCTATAAATATGAGCGCTTATCTCAAATCCAAATGTGTTCAGGCCTGAGAAAATCCATTTTTAGTTGTGTTTCCCCCACTTCCCTTTGGAGTCACAGCTTTACTGCAGCTATCCCAGGGAACAGGAAGTTTGTAATTGCAACTGGCAGGGCAGCAACTATATTCAGTCGTGGTATCATTTACAATTCACATATAGATGTTGTACTTTGATGTCCTGATGGCCCTACGTTGTTGTCTAAAAGCACAATCACCCAGCTCTACTGCTTCAAAACGTTCCACATCCACATATCACCTACAATGTAGTCATAAAAACTTTCTTTTACTGGCACTGGCATGTTGGTTATGGCTACTTTACATAGTGGTGCTTACTCAGAGATCAGTTATGTTTTGCATGGGGTCATTTGCATGGCTTGGCACACCTAGAATCATACAAATGTGTCTGTTCCTTTGGCAGGACTTCAGATGTGTCCCATGCCAGCCAGAGTGGCCCTTCAGTCCCAGCATGGAGTCCAGAAGTCAGAACGACAGCGATGGGGGAGGAGGACGCCATGGGTGGTCGTCGTCATTGACTGGCTTGCTGGGCACGCTGCATGACGACGGGAGACCACAGCCACGGCCTCCACAAGCCCAAGATGGTCCGCTGGATCCTGGGTTTACCAACGGGCAATCTTCCCCTGCTCCAGCAGTGCTATCCCTGGATCAGATTAGGATAACCAGGAGTAGTAATGAGTATACAGAAGGGCCCACGGTTGCCCAAAGGTCTCCTGCCTCTCAGCATAGTCAACAGAAAAATGACCTGGTTATGTCACCAGCTCCAAGGACCAACGAGCAGCAGGAGACTCGGGAAGAGAGGCCCAATAATCTCCGGAACCTGCTTCCGTTGACTCAGCATGGCAACGCACCCACTTCCATCTCCTCCAGGGAGGGTGTGCTACTGTCCTCCAGTGCTGAGGACTCTCAGAGTAGCATCAGGACCAGTGTAGGCAGCGCCTCTTCGGGCCAGAGGCTCCTCAGCAGCCCGGCAGCCGGTGAACAGATAATCAGAACCCAACCGAAACGTACAGAGCTCAGTCCGGATGAGCTTAAACCTCTGAACGATGCTTCCAGGACGGTTGTGGTCATGCCGGGCAGGGGAAGGGATGGACATCCAGGTAAACACTCCTACCGGTGTGAGGACTGCGGTCGTTGCCGGTGCCCTGACTGCAGCCGCCCACGGGTGCTGCCTTCCTGCTGGATGTGCGGCCGTCGGTGCATGTGCTCAGCGCAGAGTGCGGTGGAGTACGGGACGTGTGTCTGCTGCGTTAAGGGGCTTTTCTACCACTGCTCCAGCGATGATGAGGACACGTGCACGGACAAGCCCTTCTCGTGCACGCAGTCGCACTGCTGCGTCCGCTGGACCACCGTGTCGCTCCTCTCCTTCTTCCTCCCCTGTATCCTCTGCTACCTCCCGGCTAAAGGATGCCTCGCCGTGTGCCAGAGCTGCTATGACCGAGTCAAGCGACCCGGTTGTCGGTGCAAGAACACAAATCCAGTCCACTGTGAGGCTGTTGGCAAGCCAACGTAGAGACGAAGAACGGGTGGGGAGGGCATATTTTTCGTGTTTGTGTTGAAATGTTGGATGGAAAAATAATGACTCCATGTTGACTGAATTGTTCAGCGTTTCGCCCCCCGTAGTCCTGTAGTTGACAAGTTTGATTAGAAGACTGGTAACGCTGTTGTGCTTGTGATTTTTTTTTTTTTTTTTTTCATTTTCGAATCTCCATCTATGGTTCTGGTATACCAGATCTGGGTAAAGATACATTCTTAAGTTGCCTCATGTTTTTAAAATAGACTGACAGAATTTGTAACAACTTAAGGCCCTTGAGGTGCATCTGCTTGCCCCTGCATTAGAAGCGTCAAGGTAAACCAAATTAAACGCTCCACATTTATTCAAGTGTATGAAAACAACTACTGTTTTGTCCAGGTCTTGTCCTCAAAAAAAAATAATTTCTTCACTCAAGTGCCCAGATGTTGTACTGTTGCTATGAGAGTCCAAATTGATATCATTTTTTTTAACATTTAATACAACTTATATGCTAAGAACAGATTCTTGTTACTAACTGTATGTAAAATAGTAATTGCAAAAAAGTATGTAAATTAGAAAATTACTTTCTGAGAGATGTTTTATTTTTGTATATAATAATACTTCAACTGTGAAAAGGTTTTCTGCCATGCCAGAGGCACCTTGATGAATCCACATATATATGAATCAGTCTACGTCATTCATACAATGTTGTACATTCACTGGAATGTATATCAATCATTTTATGTAATTTGCAAAGGAAAAATCTTATCCCTGCAACTTGTAAATTGTACAGTGACCTTATAAGAAAACTTTATTTTCTAATTTCATTCTGTTTAGTGTAAAGTTTAAAAATATATATTTATTTGAAGGTTTATTATTTTATAATGAAATATTTATTTTGAGAAAGCATTGTTAATATGTCACCCCGCTGGGCTATTCTGTAGTTTTTCTTGCTGCAAGGTTGATGTAACCTGCAGGAGTGTCAAAGCTGGATGAATAGTTCACTATGAATTAGAAGACAAATATATTAACGTTTGAAATTAAACCACCTTGAAGTCTGACAGTTTATTTTTCCTGTTTATTTCTGCATTGTACTGTCCACTGTTGTGTGCTTTTTGCATTATTGGGGGATAGTCATTTTCCAAGTGACTGCACCAATCTGAATGTGCATGTAGTCAAACTGCTTGGTTAAACAGAGGTTAAATTAGCATATTCTCTTAAAACTTCTAGGATTTTTGTTTTGCTGTTATCAGAAATCCTTTGTCTCATATCCTTTTCAGCAAACCACACTCATATTTCGGGAGCTTTTCCAGTCCCTAAAGGCCAAAGCTAGATCTTGAACTAGGTTTGACCCATCTACACACGCAGTCTATGGTTCTGCTAGAAGCCATACGTGTTCACCGACATTTTTCGCTCATGCAAATGGGAGTTTCCTGTTTGTTTTTTTCCACCTCTGTGTAGGTGCTGTGGGGGAGGGAGAGGGGGTGTCAGTTGTGGTTAAGACCTCTTTGCCCTAGTGCATATGTGAGTCCTTCCTATCAATGACAATGCATGTCGCTTAGATTCCAATATGAAACGTGTTTCTTCTCCACAATAATGATGAATCTTCTTTTGTATGTGAGACACAAGTTTAAACTTGGCTCATTTGAGTGGATAATTCTTGTAAATTCCTTGAATACTTTCAACAGACATCCATCATTACTGTGATCTTAGACTTCTGACATAATTTGCAAACAGTATTAATAACATTTTAAACCAGCTTCAATGAGGATATGGTCATGTGTTCAAATCAATAAGTGTTAACGCTATAACTGTACAAAGTTCCTGTGTAAAAGCTCAAGTTCACAAAGTCTAATTCACTAACTCTTTTCATCACAGGCTCGCATTCTGCTTTTTCACTTCTGCTGGGACTTAGTCATGTTCTCAGATATAGATAGAGCTGTGCTGGTCGCTGTTCTTGTTTTTTTCCCCCTGAATTGAGGCATTACCAAAAAAATCTCTCAAGGAGATCAACAAGCCCCGTTCTGCCATTTTGTCTCCGCGCAAGACAATCACTCCACGATGTTTACAGAGATCAAACAAGGAAACAAGGAAGCATTAATGTTCACCTCCGGCCCTCCGAGGGAAACATCTGGCTCTGGTAAAGCCATGGGTGTGTATTTGTGTGTGGGTGTGTGTGTGTAGGAGAATGTGCTCACATCTGTTTGCATGCACTACTGAAAATGCCTGCACTCTTTTTTTCTCTCTATATCACTGATTTACTTCACCAAGCCCCTCCAAAACAGGATACCACCACATTCTCGTCTAATATATAAATCAATGCCTCCACCTGTTTTTTTTTTTTTTTTTTGCAGATATCTAAAAGGCATTCATGTAAGCCTGCTATTACATTCTGGCCTGACTTCAAGTTCATTTCATACACACTCCTTGGGATCCTGCACATAACTAAGCCCCTTTTCCATGTTTTTTTTTTTTTTTTTGTATCAAAGGTTTCTTCAGGAATTCCTAGGTTTTGAATGTCGCTGCAGGCGAAACATAAGCCTGAAACATAAGCCCCTGACACTTGTTGACAGCATACGGACGTGTTTGCGGCACGGTATGCATTCAGAGCCCGTGATTGACAAGTCGAGGCCCAACCTGCGCTCACTTGTTTGTTATTCATCTCCGGACTTTTTGAGTGACGGGTTTGCTTTACATAATTATCAACTTTCACCCATTTTGGAGCTGCAGAGGAGATGGAAACATAACGGGGGGGGAATAAGAATCCCATTAGAGAGAGAAAAAGGGAGTAGATTTGTTTAGTTTTTTTATCTTTCTAGTTGCAGGCCTCCTCTCTCCCTCCATTGTCTCAGCTGTGAATGAAGAGGGAAAGGCGGGTGGGTGGGG
>OMKZ01033838.1:0-12983 GCA_900302535.1 Neoniphon sammara | reverse complement strand
ACAGCCCTGCCACAAAAGGCAGTGATTCATGCGGACACACACGATCATCGTCTGAGGTTTTAAAAATAAGCCCTGCCATGCTGGAGGACGGGTCCCGCGGACGAGCGCAGACACACGACCGTCCAACTGTGATTAGCGCATGCACAATGGGAGATCCAGAGGGCTCAGTTTGCAGTTTATTGTTCATCCCAAGCACTGTTAAGCTGTTTATGTTTCATCTTTTCCTGCCACCAGTCATAATAGCTTGTAGTTGCATGCTGCAGCCAGTGTAAATGGAGTACTGTCAACGGATGCCACATATTTACCTACAGTAACTGCATTTCCCTGGTGTTTCAGGTCTGACCCTGCATTCATGTTGTGTCAGATTTATCAGGTATTCATATTTCCCACCAGGAAGTAGCGCCTGAACTCTGTGTCAGAGCATGTTGAAGAAATTGGGCAATACTCGATGAGAATTGCCCGACTTGTGATGCAATTGTTCTTTCCAGCATGGCTGAGCAGAGCATGGAGCCGTGAATTTCATACATTTAAGCTGAAAATAAACCACAAGGACAAATTTCAGAGACATGGATATTCCTTGATTACTATAGTGCTGTGGTATTCATTTCCTGTGGTATTTCCTGTGGTATTTATGTATTTGTGGAACCGCTGGCTAGGGCCTTTAGAGAGGGATGGTAATAGAAAGTGATCATCTCTGGCATGCTCCTCCTTGTCAGTTTCAGCTGCTGGATTCAAAGCTGGATAAATGATGAAATATACTCCATCACTACTGAAAGTTTTTAATCTTTGAAAATCTGCTAATTTGGGCTTAAACCCCTCCAGTTGCAGTTTGAATGTGCTGGCCATTTGTCAAGTGATTTGACATCGTCTCCAGCTTTGCTTTGTGACCCATACATGAAGTTCATCTGATCTTGGTTTCAAAATATTCTGATTTTTTTTCTTCTTCTTTTCCAGGGTGTGCTTGGACTCCTTAATTGCTGCTCATGTCTTTACTTTTTATTCATATTTTAACCAAAGTTCCTTCTTTGCCATTCAAGTTTGCCACTTACAACTTCTGCTCAGAAAAACACTTTTTCTCCACACTTTTACTTCTGTCTCTGGAGCTTCTCTGACCCCAAGAAATTTTTGTAGGGCTAAAACGATGATCTATGATGCCTTTAAGGGTATACTGTACAAGTTATTCCATGTAATAATTCATTAGACTCACCTGGGCTGCAGTAGAGAGGGTGGGATTGGTTTCAGCTCACAGTGGGATAAGGAGACACAGCAGTCTGAGGGGAAGAGAAATTACAGAGAACTTGACTCTGCTCCAGCTGAATGGTATTTTTATGGGATTGTGTAGCCTCTAAGGGTCGAATACTAATCAACTCAACACTTGGGGTTGCGCTCATCAAGTGAAATTTCACACTCAAGTACAACATGCCAGATCAATACAAGACATCCACCAGCAGCAAGATAACAGTGTAGTCTCAAACACTATTTAATCCACCAAAAGCCTAATTGGAAAATACTGTTTGATGTAAGGGGCTTCATTCTATTATACTATACATCTATTCTGAGGCGGAAATGTTAGATTGAATGCTATTATTAAAAAGGAAACAAGAAATATATACACATAAATGATCTCATCCTCTAAAATGTCATTATTTGTAGGTAAAGGGCTCAAGGTAGAAAATTACTTCACCAATATTCAATAAAAAGCTTTACTTTTATGCAAGCCATCATTTTTCCACTGTATTTTTGAATCAAAGTCCTTATCAAAACAGAGTGAACATATATTATCTTGGCTGTTTAATATATGTGATAACAAGGAAGTCCTGGTTTGACATGCAGATGAATCTTAAAATGAAAAACACAAAATATCATCAAATGGACTCATTACAGAAGTGAAGTGTTCTTCAGTTTTTAAGTATGTAAACATGCAGCTGCAAAGTCACCTTGTCTTTTTTCCATCCCTTTTTGCCTACACAAAAGACAAAATTAGAAATTAGAGAGCAAGCTGTAACTGAAAAGTTGTGGGTTCAATCCCCCCAAAGAGCCATGTGCCCTGTTTTAAGTGTCCTTGAGCAAGGTACTAGACCTGCATACCCATTGGAAGCTACTTTGGCTATTTCAGCAATGCAAATGGCCCAAAAATGTCCAATGGGCAATCATGCATGATAAGATACACATTTTCTCATTGCGCCTGTCAGTCCTGCAGAGACAAGCTAATGAAACCATGACAGTGTCCGTTTAGAGCTCGTGTTCAATACATTGGATGTTGCACTTACTGAAACACACAGATGACCTCTGTGCAATCCAATTGTAATAAATATCAATTGAGATATCAATAATGATCTCGTCGTTACAGGTCATTTCTCATAGTTTATTGTCTCCCTTCCTGACATTTCTCTATTTTAGTTCCCTGCAGTAGGCCGTATTGATCTTCTATTTATTAGAAAGGCTTAGAAAGTGCTCTTGAAAACAGAAATCAATGCTAACACGTTTTGCTTGTACAATGCCCCCTCATTATGCTTTTTGGCTACATCACTGCCCATACATTCAAATAAATGTAATGTAGGCACTTCTCATAATGCTATACATTTCATTTAATGCTCATTATGCAGAATTAATAGCTGGGGGTTGCGTAATTATCTGGCTTCAGAGAGGAAGTCTGGAGAAAGTCTGGATATACAAATAATTTCCCTTTGGCCAGGGAAGTAAATAATTTCACCATGGCCAATAATCATTTTGGCCTTTGAAAGTACAGTTGAATCACAGCATACAGTTTTTCTGCAGGGGTCTGGAGTCAGCATCCGATACCATCTTCTATCTCTTGCTTTCTGCAGGGCTCCCATTGATCTCTGTCCAAAAAAACCACAACAACCCATAAAAGCATTTCAGGACAGGAGCCAAGACATGCATGTGAATATCCTAAAGTGGTTATGATGCACAAAGCTTTTAAAGGCCCGCATTTCTCCAACTCTGCGTCTACATGAAGTAAATGAACCTGAGACAGGGATCATTACTGGGCACAAATGCATCATGGGAGCATCTTATATCCACTTCCCAGGGGATCTGAGCCATTGTAGTATGGACACAATGCAGAGTGAAAATGCTGAGTGATCTTTGTGCTCTCAAGGCTCTCAACATGCACTTTTGCATTTGGAAATTAAACCTTAGCATATCTAAATTGCAGCAATGTCGTACATGTGCAATGAAAAACACACAAGAGTACACACGTCGTTTTTCTATAAATATTTATTGCAGAGGAGGTATCTTTTATGTACATGCTATCACAATATAACACAATATAAATCTACCAAATAATCCCATATATCGATGCTATAAGCTTGTCATATAGCAATAGTTATAACAAGCACATAATACAGTGGGTTAGGGACAGTATCACTCACTATACAACTTGTAACAGTCCATAAAAGATCAAGTTGTTGTTTTTTTTTCTTCATTTTTTTGTATTTTTTTGTTCTATCAAGGGCAGTGAAACATCGGTCCTACTAATTTCTTGATTTCATGCAGAAGCCACAAGAGCAAGATTTACGACGTTTACAGCATTGAGTATTAGTATTAGTAATAGTAGTAGTATTTGCCATCGGGTGACTTGGTTTGGTCACAAGAGAAGTCAGGTTTAAATTAAAGAAGCTAGCCAACAGAACTCACCATGGTAAAAAATCCAATTGGTGGACAAAGAGCTACAGGACACAGTATTGTCAAGATGGTACAATAACAATGGTCTCTATTTGCTACCCAAGTAAAATGGTAGAAGTTCAAACTTTCACCGACTCATTGATGATACTGCTGGAATATAATGACAACTTCCAGAGAAAGAGACAATAAGACACTGATTTATGTATACACAATTCAATACGTAGATAGCTATGAACCGACTGAACCGAGGAATGCTACAGCAAGCACATAATTTGAAATTATGCAAAAAAAAAAAAAGAGTAAAATAGATTGACTCTTATGCAAAAAATATACTCTATAGTGTAATGGTGGGATATTGTACTGTTATTATTTTCTGGCCTAATAGAGCTGTAATCGCATTTACCTTCAAGCTCCATCCCACTATTACGATTCGGAAGTGTAAGGGGGCAAAAGTATGGGAAACTTTCCAAAAAAATCTTGAGACCAAAAATGAAAATAAAAAATAAGAACATCATCATGTTTGGAAAATAATAACAACAGTAATGTTTTGTTTGTGTTGGTTCCTGGTTCCTTTCTTTATGAGCTCAATCTTAGGAAACAGTGTCACACGGAACAATCCTAATAATTATTTAAAGCGATTATTGAAATCATAATTATCAAATAAACACTTAAAGGTGTCCTGGTTTAAAATACTTTGCCTACATCGCCAAAAAACTGGTTGTAGTTGTAGATGAGTGCAGATAATTCATCACTAAGGGCAGTAAAATATATTTTGGCAGTAATTACATTGAGGCTCTTTAAAATGAAGTCAGCTCCTGTAATGGAGGAGGGCTTTTGAAATGGTGTTGTTGTGGTAGTGGGGGTCAGGATTCCCTCTGTAGTGGGAGTCAGAACGCATCATTACAATGAACATGATGGATGATACCTAACATCTGGCTCATAAATATCATATAGGTCCATCAAAGCATTACAATCAATCCACGGGTGGTGACAGCTCTTCTCAGACACGGTTCCCAAAGGAGCTCATAAAGCAGAGGTGATGACAAATCTCACGCTCTACGGCCGATACTCCGCATTTGAAATATTTCAAACAAGCCCCACAGGTCAATGGAGTAATTTCTCAGTGGGCGGAGGCAGAAATAAGACATTGCATCTAAATCATGTTTATGGAGTCTGGCCGTAGAGCCACGCTGGTATGCTAAACAAAACCTGAGGAAGGCCAATGCGATAAGGATGCTTATAAATATCAATATTTGTTGGTTTGATTAATTTTAAGCTGTGCCAAAGGAACTTAGCATCTAACCACATTGTTTCAAATTGTTTCGAATGAAGACGTATAGTAAAATCCAGACTGACAAACATTCACTCAATTCGGAAAGCTTGAACACTTTGGAATGAGGAATTGGACCACAACAATGACAACAATCAATGATGCCATGTATTTCTCACAACAGACCATAGAATAGATATTGATACATCATTTTCCTCATACAAATGCAATTCTTGTCAGGTGTTACACAAATTACCAATGTAAATATAGGAGACAGTATAGCCTTTCTTTTCTTCTTTAATCCCAGGGCGGAAATGATATGACACAAATGTAGACATTTTGATACAAAATACTGAACAAATAATCCTAAAAAATTGTCAGATTATTAATTGTTAACCTGATTATTACGACTAATTACCTAATTATTCGCATAATTAGTTAATTAGTCTTAAAACTACCTTGCATTAAATTGGGAAAATCATGCATTAAGTATTACAAGTGTACTTTCAATATAGAAATACACAGAGAAAAAGTCATGGCAGTAGAATGCTTGTTTTAATTGCTCCCAAAACTTGAAGCAGCAATTTGCATCAACATTTTTTTTCTTTTTCTTTTTAAAGGGACGTGGGTGGCATACTCACCTTCAACATTTAATTTATTAAGACAGAGGGAGGGTAAACAGGAGAACAGAGCAGAGGAAACACCTGAGGGGACAACTCAGCTATCTTTGGGAATTGCCTCACATTTTTATGTAAATACATGATATTTTGTGCATACAAACTTGCGTGCAAGCCAACACAAAATTCATGTACAAAGCTGGTGCAAATGGCTGCCTCAGTAATTTAAAAGGAGCCTAGCCTTAGTTTTTACTGTTTATATATGGGCCATTTTGACACACATTCACATTATGCTGCTCTCAAATCATGTTTACTGCCCTGAATGAGCTTTTGGAAATATGAAAGCAGAAAAGGGCGAGCCACTGGTATTTAGAAAGAAAACATTATATATTCGTCAACACATTAATTTCTTAGTTGACAATCCGGTAGGGTCAAACTACTCTCGTTATCTGGCTGTGCATGCTGTTTATATAATTCACCTTCACAGAATGCTGAAGGAGAAGCCGCTTGCTTCACCCCAGACTACATGAGACTGATACAAGACAATTCTAGTAAGTTAGGCACATACAGTAATACATCTCTGCAGACTTGGAAGCATTTGACTCTGCTGAGAACTACATTTAAATAAATCTGAAAAAAAAATAATAATAATAATCTCATCATTTCACACGTCTAAATTTAGTCGATGTGTGATATCCTGTGTGATATCATGCCATGAGGTTAAAAATAAGAGGATAAGATGCACAAGAAGAACTCACAGCTAGAGAACATACAGTCTGTCCTCCATTCTTCACATGTGGAGTTGGCTAAAGTGCTATAGACCGATTCCCTCACAATCCATGCCTTGGCTTGACACAAATTGTTTATCGTCTCAAGATAGACATACTTCTTTGAAGATGTTCCTTTATTCTTTGGCTTTTGTTCTTTTATATTTCAACCTACGGTGTAATTTATGCCTATGATTCCCATATGCATCTATCATTTTCATTACACTTCCATTTTCATAATTTCACATCCTATTTCAAGGTGTGGTGATGTTAATGCAGTTAAACACATACAAAAAAAAGATGTCAGAATTATGAATGTTGACCTAATGCAGAGCATGATAAATGCTGATTTTCGACATTGCACGTTAAGTGAAAAGACTGAATTCAAAGTTGCATAATTATAGGCTAAGATTTATCTTTAGGATTTCTCTGTAATAATCTGGAATGCTCATCATGTTTTGTTTTGTTTTTTGTATATTTTACTTATTTTCAAAATAGATAAAACTAGAACAAAACCTCGGAAAGGAAGGCAACTTGTGGAACTTGATCAACTTTTCTTCCAAGTCACCATACTAATAATAAAAGGAAACTATTCTGGAGTGGAAAAAAAAGTATACCACAAGAACTATAATTTCAATTGTCCATTTAGATTGAGTGTCATGCCTTTTTGCCTAATGTGCTATCCTCAAAGTCCCAGGGACAAACATCTGCCTTTTTTGCACCACTTACAACTCCCCCTTTGGGATATGGATTGCTCTGTTTCACCGCAGAAGAACTTTTGTCTGTACCTTTTTTATCTGATGTATCCTCAAAATCCCATGGACAGACTTCAGCCTGTTTCGGTTTGGCTGCTCCAACATTTGCACTTTTCCTTTTTTCTACCACTGGCACCTCCTGGTGGCTCTCTACATCCCAGGGGCACACCTCAGCCATTTTTTGTTGGCTCACGTGTTTCTCTGAAGATTTACTCTTGTCCTTGGCTTTTATTCTGCTCTTCTCATCATCAGTGTCTTTTGACTTCTCGTTCTCCTTCTCAACTGTTCTTGTGGAAGGTGTGCCCTTCTTTTTTGAAGACGACTCCTTGGTTTTGGAAACCCGAGAGGGACTAGGTGTTCTCTCAGAATTTGGAGATACAGCAGCGCTATCGTAATCCCAAGGACACACATCAGCTTTTGAAACTTGTGGCTGGAGTGAGCCTCCTGTTTTGGACGGCTCTGAAACGGTATTTTTCCCTGTCCCGTCCGCTGGAGTGGTGCCTTTTCTCTGCTTTGTCATATCTGGTGAGTGAGCCAACTCCGTCGTCTTTGTTGTGGCCTCCTCAAAGTCCCATGGACAAACATCTGCCCGATGTGTTTTGGAACTCTCCGTCGCAGAATGAGGTTGAGGGGCCTTAGCAGGCTGGCTAACTTGATTGGATGACTGTGGTTTTAAACTTTCCACTTGACCGGCTTGACTTTCACTTCCATCTTCCCATGGACATATCTCCGCTCGGTCAGCAGTTGTCCTCTGGATTTCTTTAGAGTGCCTGGCGCTTGATGGAGACTGATCAGAGGGTTTCTGTTTCTGCTGCTGAGGTTTGACTCCCTTGGTGCCACTTCCATGAACTGTCGTGGTTTCCTTTGGTGCTATGGACACATGCTTCTGGACCTTGTTTTCAGAAGAAGTTGGGAGATCCTCCAGTTCCCAGGGACACACCTCTGACAGATCGTAGAGATCCTTTCCCTTTGCTGACTCAGGACAGATTGACGGCTGGCTCCCACTCACCTGCTGTTTCATGATCCCGGCTTTCGCTGCACTCTGTTTGTATTCAACTGACTGACTGATAATCATCTTGGGATGGCATTCGTCCTCTGACTCTGCACTGGCCTTTGTGTCTTTAGTCTTTGGCTGACTCTTCTTATTGCTGTCCTCCACACTCTGGGTCTTTCCTGTCAAGCCCAAAGTCTTCTCTTTGGCACTGGCAATGACACTGAGCGACTTCTGCAGCATGGAGGTTCTGGGATGAATTGGTTTCTTGTCTGCAGTGAGGTTGTGGGCACTGGCTGACTTGCAGACTAAAGGAACCGACTCAGTAGATTCACTGGTGGCATCTATCTTCTCATCTGACTTCTTCTTGACTAGCTTCTTGCCCATGAGGGTATCCAGCAGGGACCCTTCAGCTGTGGTCACCTCCATCTTGTCTGTTGCTGAACTGTTAGAGTCTTCACTCTGGTCGCGGACATGATCGTAGCTGCTGTGGGATTTCTTCAAGGAGAAAACCTTGTTCTTCAGCGTCTCCTCTTTTGCCGGCTTTCCTGGGTGGGTCGGATCAAAAGGGTTCTTCCTCAATACACAGATGCTGTTGCGATTGCTCCCATGCTCTCCTGCATCCTTGTCTTCACGGCTGCACTGCCGGTGCACAGATTCAGGGATCTCAGTGATGCGCCTCATCAGCGAGCGGCCCAGGCCCTTTTTGGAGCTCCGCTTCTTCTGGAGATGAGGATTGTTTGCCAGCATTTTCTTCCTCTTGTAAATCTCCAACTGGGAGTACAGTTTCTTAAGCTCCTCCTACACATTTGTAAAAAAATGTGGGGAAAGAAAAAAGCAAGGTGATTACTGACCTATTTAGAACAAATGACTGTATTTCAAAATGTCTGAGAAATATGATTTCTAATCAACACACAGTGTTACAAAAAGCAGACGTTCTATTGCACAGAAAACATGCAGTTCATGGCACGTGACTACAAATGATGCACTACGGTGTATCACATGCGTGTTGACAGAAAAGGAAAGACAGGACGGTCTTGGACAGCATTAAATAAGGAAACGGCGTGTGTTTTAATGTTAGGTCTGAAACAGCCTCTAAGCTTTGGTCCTGAATTTATTGTATTTCTATCTGTGTGCCCATCCGATACAGTGACTGCTCTTAAGCAGCAGGATATCATCTGATCATATCACCCCCTCTGGTAAATGGACTTGGAGTGGACCTAGTGCCCGAATCTTTGGTAGAGAGACTTCTTCAGCTCTAACAGACAAACAGAAACCTCTGCTCACGTTGGTACGTTTTTCCCAAAGACTGTCGCAAGACCTTACGCCACAGCCATTAATAGAACTGAGATGGCCCATTTCGTCTGGTGTCTGCAATAAAAAACTGCCATGGCTCAGTATTTTTGCTATAGTCAGAGGACAAGGATTCAAAAGGTATCACCAGATTATACAATGGAAAGGGAATTGAGTAAGAGAAATGTAAAAGGAAACGCTGTGTACCCGAATGTCCTCGGGGTCCAGACTGTGTTCGCTCCACGCTGATGTTATGCTGCTGTTGAGATATGACCCAGAACGACCCATGTCCAGCTCATCCTCATAGGCCTCCGAGGCTATATCATCTCTCATATGGGTGCCAGCAAACAAGAACTGGTTGTGGAACAAAAATAGAACAGAATGACTTGCTGAGCTCATTCATGAAGAAGTATAGCTTAAAGTCTAGACTCAAACAATTTCATGGGATAAATAAATGTTGAAAATTTCAAATGTATTACTCATGTATTGTCCTTATAATAAAAAATATATAAGCACAGGCCATGTGTATTTTCTATCCTGTTTCATTTGCCATAGGAACAGTGTGGAAAAGCAATGTGCAATATCTGAATTGGGAAGTTTACCTTTGGGACGAGCAGCAGGCCCAAAGAGACTGTTACAGTTAAGTGGGTGTGAGTGAAGAAGAGTAGCAGCATCCAGTCTGGATGGAGCTCAGGAGCCAGAGTGAACCTGTTGAGACATAAAGGGAAACAGAAAAGAGAGAGACACAGACACAGAGAGAGTGAGAGAGAGAGAGAGAGAGAGAGAGAGAGATGGATTTCATTGAATAAAGAAAAAGGTAAGAACTCCTACAAGAGAAGGGATATCCATATTCTATATTTAGCTAACGTTAATCAAATGTTTTGCTGAGCGCAGATATATTGCTGTTGATTTTGCTAATGTATAATATTATGCAGGGTCATTAATCAGGTTCAACCATACCATATGTTTCACTGACAACTGTATATTTTACAGAGCATATAAATTCCCACGTTTATTTTTACTATGACAGAGAAACGGCTCCATAAGCACACCCTGAACATCTTCACTGATTGTCAAGTTCCCAATCTCTGAAAAAGTGCACATTAAAGTACAGTATAACTGAATTATGCTATATAAAATTCCTATTAGTGCGTGAAGTGAATGTAATTTGCTTTGTCTGCGGTAAACCTCTTAGTTACAGATGGAACTGGGAAAGACAGAGACAAGATATAACGTGTTTATTTTAAGCCAAAGTAGATTTATGCACTGTCTGTCTAGGCGTCAACAACTCAATTCCACCGCCTGAAGTAGGCTCGTGTAATGTTCCACTTTAGCAATCCTTTTGCCATCAAGGATATAATATTGTCCTCATACTCTGAAATGGATTTAAAGGGCAATGACCTTGATCTGGTCAGTAGATTTTGACTATTTATAAATCAGACAGTAACACACTCATCCTGCTGCGGCACAGCAGTTGGTGGGAAATGAGATAATTACTGGCGGAAACAACAGTGGTGCTAAGAGTAGCTCCAGCCTTTTATTTAAAATGAATAAAACAGGCTTTCACTGCAGTGAGACTGCATGTGCACAAAGGATGTGAAGGCATGTGCTGTCAGATGCTAATTCAACCACTGGAGAGTCTCTATCCCGGCAAATGTCATCTAGCAGGCTCATTACGTTGTTGAAGTTGGCAAATGGCTAATTAACGAACAGTTACTGTGGTAATAGCTTAAAGGCACGAAAGAAGGTGAAGGTCCAGCATATGAAATGTCCCTCAGCTTTGAAGTCTCCCCTCCTTCGTGTTTTGCGAGGGGTTCAAACTAAGTTTCTGTGCAGATGAGGATTTAATATCCTTGGTGTACTGTCTCCACTCAGCCTGCAGTATCTGACTGAAATGTTCACATCACTCAGACTTCTTCCTCCAGCTATTACAGTCTTGTTTCATTTTCTCTCAGTCTCCCATTCACACCTGGACCAGACTATAACCTGATTACCATTGCAGCGATCAAAGAAGTCTGAATTTAACTGGTCACTGTGGGATCACATAGCAGGTTCTGCGAGTAAGAGGAATGGACGCCGGATGCCTCTAACAAGCCCAAGCAGTAGTCTCTGGTGGCAACCGCTCAAAATCAACTTGCCACACCAGGCAACTATTCCAATTTATGAGCGGCCTTGTCTGGCCATTTGCTGCAGAGACCAGCCTCATACCATGGCTGCAGCGCCCCATTAAAAGACCCAGCACTATAAACACACACAGCCAGATGTTAACACACCTTCTAAACTCTGCAAATTCTGATGCATTCCAAGAGCCTATCTGGCTATACATCAATAATGAGCAATTTATTGGTAATGGATGTTAATTTGTAATTGGAATATTGCTGCCAAAAATTCTAGCAATTTATGCTATCTAAAAAAGAAAAAAAACATAAATCATTCTGTTATGATTAATGAGTAAATAATGTGATCGAGCTGAGCTCTCAATTAGGGGGACTCCAACTAGGAATGGTTTGGCGCTGTCAGCTGAAACATCTCATTTATAAAATGCCTGATGCAGCTACTTGACATACACACTGGAGGGAGAGGGCGTATTTGAATACAATGAAAACAACTCCCACATGAGCAGAGGTGTTGAGCTTGTGCAGTAGCCCACATGATGGAAATGAGACAATCTACTGGAGGACATAAACGCTAAAATGAGAAAGGGAGACGGCAATCAAAGGCTGTGATATTACTTATGTATCTGTTCCCTTAGGTTCACAACATGATTAAGAAACACACTGCACACTTACCATGTCAAATGCACACACTGGAGCTGGGCCATACAGTATTCACTAGCAGTTTTATCCTACCTTGAGTGCCAAAAATTCAGCAATCTAAAACAGTAGCAGTAGCTGTCAGGTTTCTGTGTCAACCAATAAAAATAAATCAGTTGTTAAACAAACATATAGGGAGAAATCCAGCATAGAAAGGGAGACCACATTTCTTTCTCCCATCAAGCTCCATTGCAGCTGCTCTCTGTGCATATGTGCATAATGTTTGGCCAGATATCTCTTGCCCTCTAAGGAATCAAAACAATGAGGGAAAGGTGGGGTTGCATTACCTGATAACATAGAATATAGCTGACAGGACAAGCTCGTTGTGAACAGCGATGGCCATGTATCGAGGCTCGTGGAACGCCGACGGGACCGTCCGCACGGCGTAGCACAGGTACACCGCCCACAGCAGGAAGAGGAACTCGGCTAAAACGCAGGGAACAAGAACGAGAGAGAAAATGGTCAGCACATTAAATGAAAGCACAGGCCGAGAAGTTGTAGGTAGGCGGTGCGTAAGATACGCAACCCAAGGCATATGTGCACCGCTGACACTTCACAGTTCAATGCTTTCACGGTCCTGGTGCAAAAAGATTGCACAACACAGGTGTACAGAAAAATGGCCCGTTCAATAGAAGCTATGAAGCTCATTTGTAACAGTCGTTGTTGTATTCTCTGGACACTGTTTGACAGATGATTGCAGATGGAGTTGTAGCAGCCCAGTCAAAGGTTTAATAAATCCCCATGCACCTCCATGGCAACACCATGTGATGTTTCCTGGGTAGCCAGCTCGACATCGACAAACATGTTGCTTTTCCCATGAAAATCTGTC
>OMKZ01033834.1:95405-112840 GCA_900302535.1 Neoniphon sammara | reverse complement strand
ATGTGTGTACATTTTTGTCTTTACTTTCAAATGAAGTTGCTTGTGCAGCACCAAAGACTGTAATTCATTTCCTGAGCAAGGTAGCTATTCTGTTTGCATAGACCTCAGTTATACTGTAGTTGTAGAATGGGGTTAAATAAAAAAAAATGGTATTTAAAAAATGGCTGAGGTTGTGTCTAGCTTATCGGGCAATTAATAAGTCGTATCATTTTTTTCTTGAATGTATCATAGATAAGCTGCTATATGATGATTGCCACTTCAATAGCTGTGAAATTAGGTGATTTCTCTGAGTTTAAACCTAGCGTTGCTATTTTTGTATAGGTCCCTAATTATCTGAAATAGAAGTGGTTTTGATTTTAGTGTTTTGCGTTCATATTTGGAGTGTCATTGTAACTACTGTATTGCTGATGATGGACATTAGTTGCATTTGTTGTTTTTGGGGGTGTGTGTTTTTTGCATCAGTATTTTATTCTTATTAACCTTTTTGGGCTCATCACTGCATATAAATGATGTATCAATGTAACTTAATTTTTGTATGTTTTCATATTGCCGTTTTGTACACATCTAAAGCTGTAGCTTGCAGGATTGATTTAACTTTTTTTTTTTTTTTTTTTTTTCCTTTGGGGTGTGTGGTAGTTATGTATATGGTATACTACCAGTACTCTTGTGTATTGAAGGAGCACTGTGAGATGGCAGAAAATGTTCAGTGTGTTCCATGAAATGCTTCTGTAGTGTTTCCACAAATAACACACACACACACACACACACACACACACCACTAAGCGCTCATACATAGGCTTGTAAGGGTTTGGATGACTAGACTGTGTCCAAAATGAATTTTGCCCAATGTTTTTGTTCCAAAATAATGTTTTATAACTTATTTTCTTTTTAAATGGATTTGAACCAGTATTTATTGCAATCCTTTTATCTGTTCAATGTTATATCTGGCTAGAATATTCGTTCCACGATTTGTAATTTTTAACTGCCTTGTGTTTGGATCGCTCTCCCCTTTATGAGTGTCTCATATCAAAATGATGTTTTGTCAATGCAAAACTGTGGCCATTCTCATGTGTTCCTTACTGAAATTGAGACAGTGTGAGCAGCACTGTGTATGTGCCTTGAGATTCAGAAAATGAGAATTTGAGATGGCGTTTGGCCACCACCTCTCCACTTAGTAGAGGAGGAAGGCGATGAATCCAATAATCTGCCATGTAGAGTAAACAGTCATTTCATGGCCACTTGACCAAAAAACAAAACAAAAAATCAAAAGGAAAAAACAAAAAAAATCAAAACAGGACTTCATCATACTGTCATTCCAGGGAGCTGCACTCCTCTGATAAGCTTTTGGACAAGACAGAGGAAGAGTAGGTGGTGGTGGTTCTCCTCTGTTTGTAGATAGCTGCCACCGCAGCCTCTCTGTGACATACTACACGCACCAATAAAACACAAACACACACACACACACACACTTTGAATGATATGACACTTAAACACTGATCCTCTGGATAGTCACTCTGGCTGAACAGCAAATGCAATACTTTACATTGTGCGGTCATTGCACCACCAAGTGTTCTTAGATAATCTCCATGCTTTGCATTACTTTGCATGTACACCTAAGTTGCTTCACTTAATCTGCCTAGAAGCTGTCTGCTCAGAACACCTCTCCATCATACAAGTAAGGCTCAGTGGTGATTAGTTAACACCGGCCACTAGTTTCAGAGGAGCCATGCTTTGCGATCATGATAACAGTCTGTTTGACAGCTGGATGTTTAATAGGTGTTCTGGAGGGACAAGGGGTTTTTTCAAAGAGATTATTGTGGCTTCTCTCTGCAAAGTCGGTCCTGAGTGTGATGTTCCACATTTCAACACCGACATTTACATGGTTGTGTTTTTTATAACTTTTTTCCCCTCAATGCTGTACTGATCATACTGATATTTCATTTTGGGAAAGAAGGCTTATAACAAAAAGGCATGAACTTGGCAGATTAGTGCTTGAAATAATTCCCCAATAATAAGCATGTGAAATGTAATCTATTTTGATTCCTCCAAAGGTATTCACCAGCAATGCGCCTGCACAAACTCTCCCTTAAAAACAAAACAAAAATAAAAAAAACAAGAAAAAAATGGATGCAAGAGGAGAGGAATCTTAAATGTTTTTAATTTTCCATATGATTAACAGCTGGATTTATGGATAACATTTTTTGAGGATTCATGTAACATTTAACAGATAAAACAGCAGTTTGTAAAATTATTATTATTAAAGTTATGACTTTGATATAAGAAAAAAAATCCTCTGCTGCGGTATTATCCTTTAGAGATGTTAATTCAGGGTCTGTATTAGTCCAGTGTGCTACTTTGTTACTCTTTCATCCTTATTTGGTTTGATAAGTTTTGGATTACTCAGTTTCTCATTTTGGGTTTTCTGGTCATATGTATCTGTTTCAAAGTTAATTCACACTGCAAGTTATGGAATCATCTGTTTAGATTGCTCATCAAATAGACTTGATTATGAAATCTGAACTGTTACTGTTTTAATACCTGTAGATTTTTGTGGCTTTTTTTTTCATTTTGTTTCATTTGCTTTTTTATTTTGTGCTACACTAGTTTGCCATGTAGCAATTGCACTGTGCAATATTTACAGTATGAGGACTGGGAAAACTAACTCTCTGGATGTGATGTCTCTTTACAGTTTGCGATAGTGTTTCCTCTCTAGTTCTCAGTGATTTAGGTGTGACCAAGCCTTCTCTACTTTGTCACATTAAGCGGGTTTTCCAGGTGACTCTTTTGGTGAGTGTCAAAATAAGACTTTATGGTGTATTATTGTTAAGATTCACTTTGAATTAAAAAAAATCTATTGATGCAGTCCGTTCTGACTTGGTCTGTTCTTTTCATCATTCATAAAGTGCTCATCTTGTTGGCAGCACACAGGTGGACAACAGCTCTGGTCAGCAGGTCCCTAAAGAGTCTTAAAATGCCTTAAATTCAGTTCAATACACAATAGGCCTTTAAAGCAATTACATAGCCTCAAATTTAAATTTATGAGGTCTTAATTTCAACATAAACATTTTATCTAATTAGATTCATCCATCTATTTCTATTTGACAAAATTAATCAAGTTCTGCATCAGAGTCAACATTTCTGATGTTCTAAAACTCTTAAGTCTTCGGAACCTAATACTCCCTTTTTACTTTACCTTCACATTTTATACTCCTCTACCTTACCTTACCAGTTGGGAAAATGCCTATAGATAAACCCAACTCACTTGATACTTTACTCACATACTTAACTGTAGGGAGAAATCCAAGAAAATCCTTGCGCTTATCTGTCCTAACCTCTTGGAAAAAAGTCATGGTTAGATTTATTATAGCACCACCTCACTATGCAAGCTAAAGAAACAGTTTTTTTGAATCAACTAGGTAACAACCATAACTTCAGACCATAATTCTAAAACATACCTCTGCACAGGGCCAAATACATAGTGCGTACCTAAGTACTTTCCTGCAATGCTTATTTTAATTAGAAAAATATGTTTTGTTCAAAAATCATCTTAAATTTTGTTAAATTTGTCTTAAAGAGATCTTAAAAATGATCAAGGTTCACTCTTCAATACCTGTACACAACACACCATGACAGCCCCGAGCGATAACACTGCATTAACTTGTTCTTGCAGGCCCATGGAGGTCTTGTTAGTAGCTCCAGCACATCATACCACAATTAGTGGTTCCCAAACTGGGATCTGACAGTGGACCCCCAGTTGACATCAAGACGGTTTGAGGGGTCCCCCCTCAAAATGAGGAACAGATCAATGGTTCTCATACTCTTATCTCATTTAATATAGGATGTTGTGATTAAATAATAGGTGTGAGTAACTTTAAAGTTCACATCAAAGCATCAGTACCTGAATAAACTCTATAGATGGGGTTCCTTGGACCAGATTCTTGTCAAATTCTTGGCCCACAGTCTAGTGGTCTGGGGTATTTGCCGATCCTGACAAAACCCTCTTTGCATTTTAGTCTACATTTGCACAGTATATTGTAGTGTGTATTCTAGGTCTTGGCTGACATCTTGCGGAAGTGGATAGGTACGACACCCATACCTCGACATAATTAGAGCTCCAGGCAGCAATTACCACAGTGACTCTGAAGATGGACTGTATTAATTTGGAGCATACTTTTTTTTAAATGGGTGAAGACGAACTATAAAAGCTCATGGCTTTTGTATGTCCACGCAAATAAGACCTATAGATCCCTCGGTGTCGATATTTAATCTACATACAGCATTTTGTTCTTCTCTGTGATTTTTGGTGTGTAGTTACACCAGCCTTCCCCTTTATACCCAGCAGAGGTCGACATATCAATACACTGTTTTGACTTTGCCAACAATTAAGAGCAAAGTAAGCTAATTGGCCCAGGTTTTTTTTTTTTTTTTTTTTTTTTTTTTTGTGGTGGTGGTGGTGGTATTATGGGGGTGGACTTTAATTATCGGCCTACCAATGTGAGTCTTTAATTTGTAGCTAGGCATCATTCGGGGACACAGAAAGGTTTGCCATCTATCTGGAGGACGTCTGAATTATTTGCCGCCAGCAGCTAAATGTCAAACCTTTGGCAAACTCTGCGTGCCGCCCTGCGCCACACAGTGATGGGTGGACCAAGTGGAGCGGAGCGATAGGGCGCATTCCTTAATTCCCTTCAATGCCGCTTCCCCTCTAGCTGTGGACAGACGACGAGACCGTGGGACCGCTCCGTTTCCCGTCCACACACACACGATTGATCCGATGTATTATTCACGACCGAAACTTCAACAACTTATCCACTGGATACGCAAATGGCTCCCAGTTTGAGGAGAGCGCGGACAGGTCATCCCAAACTGGGGACCGGCGGAGCGGACCCTACTGATGGGTGCTCGCCGCAAAGGACGGATGCTGGAGGAGAGGGGTGGTGTTTGAGGACCAAGTGGCGAGCTGGAGCAAAGGGGATGCTTGCAAACTGTCTGCTGTCTATGGGAATGCTTTCACTTCTTGTCCGGTGCGCTTTGGCCGCAGAGGGTAAGCACACATCACCAGGCTTAAGGCAGTTTTGTCCAAGACCCCTGCATGGTTCACTCAGGTCCAGAGGTGTCCTATACGGTATGCTTGTCATGCAAGCCTGTCAGTAAGCTCAGAGAATAGACAGCCATACAGAGTTGGAGCAGCAATCGGCATACAAAAGAGAACAAAGACGCTATTTTGTTTTACATGGAGGCATTGTCCCGTATTAAGCGCGTTATTTTTTATTGGATAATTGTTTCTGGATGGAACCGCGCTCGAGTAAATAGCCTGCTTTATCGTTTTTAGTGGAAAAAAACTTAACTAGCTGTGGTCCATCACCGCCCAAAGCTCATTGTGCCTCCCTGTGCACATTGGGCTATAAAAGACAAATGCAGCGAAATGAGATCGGACTAGGAATGCCGAAACAGAGGCTGTTATTTGGGATTAATCTCTCTCCCGACCGCATCGCTGTAATTTATGGAGCGTAGGCTCTGATTGGAGAGAGAGGTGGTGAGCTGGGTTGAGGCTGGACTGCGCAGGGTTTGCTTGTATGTGATGTAACTATCTCACCTCCGACTCTTTCCACCTGAGTCTCAAGCCAATCTACTCTTTGTCTCCCTGAGCCGATTTCACCGCACAGACCTTGACCTTGCTTCTCTGCTGCATTCACAGTCACGCTTCCACCCTTTCACCCCAGCCTCAACTTTCTCTCCCAGTTCACTTCCCTCTCGTCGTGCACTGCCATTTATTTGAGATTGGATTTAGATGCCAGGGGTCATTAAATAGTGTTTTTTGCCCGCATTGTAATGAGAAGAGGGGTAGCCAGAGCTTCCATTGAGTTATTCTGGGAATGCAGTGCAGCCACAGGACAGTCAGTGTTTCAGAGCATTTGGGTCAGCACTAATGACACACATACTGTAACCCATGTAGGTTTGCCTGTCTCTGCATGCATGCAAGGTATCTCTGCTAAAGTTGGCTGAAAAAAATGCCCTTCAACTAAAAAGCCCTCTAGAAATGAGATGACAATAAAAGACAGTACCAATTGGTCATTGCATGTCCACTGAGCTGGCTGCATTATCTATTATGTGTCTGTCAACATCACTAACTATACTATTCTATACATGGATGGCTTTCAAACAATGTGGCATGGCTTGTAGCCATTAATAAAAGTTGCCTGTAAGCAGATTATAAAGACATTTCTTGTTTTTTTTTAAAAGCTTGTATTTACATCTGTGCACATAGCTAATATTAGCCACATCAGTTTTCTGTCACCAGTCTGTAGTGTGAAAACTGTATGATATGGTGGATGTAGTCTCACCCCGGCTGATGCACTGCTACAGTAGCAGAGTCTCCTCCTCCTCCTCCTGTTTCCCACCTCCCTCCCGCTCCTCCTCCCCCTCACAGTCAGCACATCCATTCTTAAACACAGCATCTACAGCAGCAGCACCTGAGCCATACATATTTGGTTCAAGGGGCTTCTTTTAAGTGTTCACTTATGTATTATTTCTTTGGTCTTGGATAGCTGCGCTCAGATCTGTATCTGCAGACAAGAAGAGCAACGCTGTTTCAGCTCTCATTGAACTCAGACTCTAGTCTATGATGTATAAACAAGAGCTGCTTTACTGAGAATGAATGTTGGAGCCTGAGGACTCGTAAAATGGTTGACTGAGTGTTTACATCCAGCTGTTTTTTATATTTTAGTAGTTGCACTGTATATTTAAGATGATGGTTTCAAATCCAGAAAATGGACACTTCACTCAAGATAATGATCCTGGGTTTCTTTTTGTCACAGGTTCCATCTTTTTCAATTATTTACTTGCCTCTGCACCACAAGCCACACTCTTGACATGCTGTATTTCAAAGCTGAAATTCAGTGATATTCTCCTTTAACTCCTCCTAAACTCTGTATAAAATAGAGACTGGCACTGAATTCCAGTGGCATGTTGGCTTGGCTGTTGAACAGTTTGTATAGGGAATGGTTAAATTGCTAACTCCCCTTGTGTGTTGTGTGCACGTGTGTGTGCATAAAACAACATTATTGTTTCTGTGAGGCAATGCCCCGCCTCACAGCTCTCCTCCCTTGTTACCCGGAGTGAGTACAACATGTTGTTTCTATGGGAACGCCAGGTTTTGCTTTGCGACAAACATTTCCTCCTCAACCCTTCCATAGTCAGTAAAGTAGACGACAGTGTTGGGTAATGGGTTCCTGGGGTAATCTGGGTCCAAAGGTGACGCTTTCTAATGCAGGCAGTGTTTTGATTGATCTTTCATTAACTTGTGCGATCTCTATCTTTTTTTTCTGATTTATTTGCTCTCTTAATGATGCAGTAGACAGACACAGAAAGCAGACAGCAGCAGCTACATCAGACAGAGCTAAATGTAAAGTGTATCCCAAAAGCACCTTGGCTCCTTCCAGAATTGAACGGCTTCCTCCCAACATCACGTCTGTTTACTCCTCCTGTTGCAACCTTTCCTCTGCTCATGAGTGCTGACAGCCTGGTTTTGACAGGGGTTAACTTCACAGACTCAAGCTGTGTGAGATGCTGTCCCTGCACTGTTGTCAGCCATCACTTTCCGGTTAGGAATTCATTGAAAGAGAAATACCAGTGAGATTTAATCCCTTAATCTCCCATTTTCCCTTAAATTTTCCCTGAAGCAGCTTCAAAGTGAGAAAAAATTATAAATTAATTATAATGTTCTGTATCTGCCGGTTGCTGTATCTGGCTTCACTGAACTTCTCTTGTGTGAAATATTTAGACCAAAGGTGCGATGTTTTTATGGCTGCATCATTAGGTCAGATATAAAATATCTAGATGTCTTGTTCACCATTTTATACATATTTCTCTGTAATTCAGGGAACATATTTGGTATGTGTGGAAACCTTGCGATCTTCAGTGGGACAGAGGGTTGAAAAGGTAAAAAAAAATTCCTATTTGACATGTAATCTCGGGGTTTGATCCATAATATGGCTACTACAATTCTCCAGTGTCATAGAAGCATAATTTATACTGTGTTCATTGTTACTGCACTCTCTTTTTTTAATATTACTTTAATACCTGAGTCTATTTTTGACTGACCAAATTGCCTTTTCTTGTCATTCAATGTCTTGCACTTTCTTTCTTTGCCTTTGTCTGGATCAGCCTTTTCAAGGTTGTCACAACATTTAGTGTTTAAATCATTCCAGTGATTGGCTCTGAAACCCCATAAAGGGTGGATGACTCACCCATGGCCCGATGACCCGTGTAAGTGCAAGCTCTGGGTTTTCAGTAGCACATATTGGACATGATACGCTAGTTATTCCCCTCGATTCACCTTATTTCACTGATTTACTGTGCAATAGTTAATTATCTCCTGGACAAAGATGTCAGGAAGACCACGCTTATGTGTGTGAGTGTGTGTGTCCGTGTCTGTGTATAAATGTGTGTGCATTCAAGGTAGATGGGTTATCTGTATCTGTTCTGGTGCATCCATCCTGGGCTACATCTCAGGGAGTGCTCACGCAAAACATATTCTTTATTTGAAGCACTCTCGTTTCCCAAAGGGTGACATATTGCAATTTCCTTGACACTTTGTTTTATTTCTAAGGGAAATCTTTCATTTGACTGCACTCAGTCATAATGTGAACATCTGCAACATTTGTTTCTTTGAACAGACAGAGATCAAATTTATAAGTCAATTTAGAAACCAGTGATGGGTGAAAACCGGCACATTAAAATTCCACTCACGTTTCTGACTCTATTATCTTTTGCGTGTTATGTGGATGTTTTGACAGGGGGAGCGTGTGAGCTCTGTTCAACATTATGCAAAAATCCAGATTGCTTGAAATTTAACTGCTGAAAGGCCAAACACCAACTGATAGTAAGTGTTGTGCTAAATGTATTGCCACTGGTAATCGTTCTGCAAGTGAAGAAATTAGCAAATGCTGTCGACTCCTGCATCCGATGATTATTTTTGTCTGTTTCTGTTCACGTCTTGGGTAATGCCATAGGTTCTGCAGACTGTTCTCTTTCACCACCACGAACACAGCAAGCAGCACTTCTACAACACAGATAGATGTTATGACAGAGAAAGGCAAACAGGGCTTCTAATTAGTATCACAGACCATCTGCCTCGCATTATCCTTCACATAGTTCTCTGCAACCTGGGACTGCTGTGTATGTGCGCTGTGCATGTGTGCGTGTGCGTGTGTGTGTGTGTGTGTGTGTGTGTGTGTACTGTTCCTTTTCCCTTCAGTATCCCTCTGTACCTCAGTACCTCTGAAATCTTTCGTTTCTATCTTCTCTCCTTTTCTCTCTCTGCTTTGTCTCTGTAAATTAGCTGTTTAAATGAAGGCTGGTGGCAGAGGAAGGTTTGGGGACAGGCTTGGCTGCTCCACTGCTCTGGCAAAGAGAGGAGGCTGTTTGATTTATTGGGACGTACTGTATTGCCTTGCTGATTTACCGTAGGACCTGCTGACTAATACCTCATACCACATCCCACCACATACCACACCAAACAGCTCTTACAACATATTTAGGGATAAAATTGAAAATACTCTTAATATAGATCTTAAGCATTTACCTAATTGGAAATTTTAGTTCTTAAAAAGGCTCTTAATTATTACCTACCAATCCCATCGGTAGGTTCATCATTGCTGCATGGCCGATTCTTGTGGCGATCCCGTGGTTTCCAAAGATACCAAATATGTTCCCTCAATTACAGGGAAATGTGTATCATTACAGAATGAATTTCAAAATTCTTTGAATTACTTACAAGGCCCTGCATGGCAGATCTCTGGTATATATTGCTGAACTTTTAAAGTCCTACCTTACCTCAAGGTGTCTTCGATCTTCAGATCAAGACTTGTGAGCTGTCCTCCACTAAACTTAAATCAAAGGGAGACCGAGCTTTTGCAGCTTTGGCCCCTGAGCTTTAGGACAGTCTACCTCATAATATAAGAATGGCCGACTGAGTGGATGTTTTTAAATTGCAGTTAAAAACTCACATGCATAGCATTTTTTTCTATTTAAATCTTGGTTTTATTGTATGTTTTTTATTTGATTTGATTATTTTTAATGTTTGCACTTCATTTGATCTCTTTCTGCTCAGCACTTTGTAAACTATTGTTTTTGAAAAGTGCTTTACAAATGAAGTGCATAATAATAATAATAATAATTATTATTATTATTATTATAAAATGATGCACAAGACATCTAGATATTTTCTATTAGATGTAATAGTGCAGCCATAAAGCAGTGGCATCTTGGGTTTGAATATTTCACTCAATATCAGTGTGATGTAGCTTCAGTGAAGTGTTGCAACCAGAATATAGTGTTATATATAGTGTTGTCGTACAATGTGGCCAAAAACTAACTTTGAAGGAAATTTGAGGGGAGATCAGGTATTAAGGGGTTAAGTGCAATTCCCCAATATTTTCTTGAAGTTTCTTAAAGTTTCCCTCTTACAAACTCCTCCAGGTATCTTATGTAGGAATGTCTCAGATTGATAGATTTAACAACACTATCACTCTGTCTGCCTTGAATAGCGCTTTAAGTTTTATTGTTTTGAAAATGTAAATGCATTATTGTGAGGAAGTGTAAGGGGATCCATTCTGTCTCTCACTGGACTTGTGTACGTTTTGATGAATAGATTTAGATGCTTCCTTTTCATTGCAACAATTTTAAGGCAATTGTAAGGTTATCTAAAAGTTGAGGCGACATTTAAGAACACTGCTTTCAAGAATCCCATTTATTTGTGCTTTTTTTCCCTTGAGAAGTTCAGACAATACTTCAGAACCATTTTGATGATTATCAGGGTTTCTTAACTTTTTCTTAAGACTGAAGTTCCCAAAAAATATAGCAATTACAGAAGAATTTCCTCTAAAAAGATTATGTGAATCCTTTCCCTTGATTGTCTCTGTGGATTTAGGCATCGTTATGTATCCAAATGCTGGAGGAGACATAATCATACTCACATGTTAAGCATTGAGGTATCCTATTTTGTTATAATATGAAATTGTCGGACACAGCATGGTGATAAGTATGCATATCCACTATAGCTTCAAGGATGTTGATAAATAGATTGCACAGAAAATACTGTACCTACTGAAATACCTACGGTACATGCAAAATGTATTACACAGGAGAAAGGTACAAGTTTGGAGGGAAAACAGTTATATTTGATAGAGGGAAGTCATTTTCTGTGACTGTGAGTGACTTCATTAGAATGGATAGAAGTGAAAGATGTCACAGTTAAAAATTTAATAAGATTTCTACCAAAACCGAATAAGGCTGGATGAGGCCATAATTTACATCCTTTGTGTGCATAAGTGAAGGAGAGAGAGAGAAACAGAGAGAGAGAGAGAGAGAGAGAGAGTTCCTCACAGATGGGGTCATTAGTCATATTTAGTGAGTGACAGTAATGAATGTCATTTTGTCATATTTAGTTTTTGCCCACTATTATAATGAAAAGTGACAGTAAGTGTAGCTGGTTTCCTTTGTTCAGTAGATGACTCAAAGGATGGAGACCTTGGTGTTTCAGCTAATCCCTTTGAACCGCTAGAGGAGAGAATGGGAGATCACTGAGACAGCAGATTCATTACACACAGCCTATCACACGCCGGCGTGCAGAGACCAAAGCTCAGCCGAATGCTCAGCAACTAGAATACACACACACACACACACACACACACACACACACACACACACACACACACACACACACACACAAATACAAACACACTCAAGCAAGAAAATAGTTCTGTCTCACCAACTATCCAGTGAGTTTTGTCATCTGCCTTCTCTAAGGAAAATAATGAATCTCTCTGTGGCAGAGTGGGGGAGCGCAGCCAGTTTAAAGGGCCATACCGGCCCTTTTTTGACTTAATGTTAACAGTCATGATCAAATTTGGTTGTCACAAGTTTTTAATCAACTGCTTTAGATGTACACAACTCGATAGATAATATGGAGCGGTCAGAAAGGAAAGAAGGCGCTTGGACATGTTCGCTAAAAGTGCAATACATATGTTGAAATTGGCACACTTGAAAATATCTTGATTTTTTTTCCCAGGTGTACTCAAATTCAAATTCTCTTCAGCTGGCATTTGTCTTTGTGACTGGTTGTGATTGACAGCTCAGAGGGCAGAACACAAACTATAGTAGAGGTCAGTGATTTGCTGAAATTTGCACCACAGTACAAGGAAATACGTTTCTTACATGTAAACTACAGAGGGAGCACTTGCAGTTCAGTCCAGCATATGCTTAAACAGCTAGCTCCAGCTGGGCCACAAGTGGACCTCTTCAGGCTTTGAATGTGGAATATTCATACACTGATTTGGCATTAATGTGTGAATTTTAAGTGGTAATAATCAATTATAAAACAGTAAATGTGGTGAACATGTGTGCAGGCCAAGTATTGACAAGATTATGTTTAGCAACTTTCAAACTTCACATTTTTTAATGTGACTGGGGGTTAATTGGGGTAAAACAATGGACGGATATGATTACGAGTCCTGACAAGAAGTCAAAATAGCACCAGTACCTTCAAGAGGGTATGCTGTGCATTTTAAGAATTCACAAATGCTATTTCTGTGGTTCAGGATAGTTCAGTCTTATGAACGCATTTTCCTAAAGCTAGAAGCAGGGCAACTAACACTTAACTTTTGGATGTCATTTGGATGTAAAATATGACCCTGCTTCATAGAAAATGAATGGGACAATGGCTTTAGGATTTTTGCACAAGTTCTTGCATCCATATGAGCTTTAAATTCTGGCCCATATCTGCCCATACCAGTGCTATAATAAAAACTTTGTATGACTCCATAAAGTCAGTGCTCCAATCACTGTCTAGGCCCTGATTTTACATCCCAGTGACATCACTAATTTAAGGGGTTTCTCTTTGATTTCTGAACTGAACACTGAACTGTCCTGGGCCTCAGAAATAATATGAATTCTTTGCATTTCCCTTAAATTGACTGGACAGCGGGTTGAAAGAAGTGACAATGCACTTACTGTGAAGTTGACAGAATCAAGAGTGCTGGGCAGAGATCAGCTGAAGTCGGAGAATGTTCAAGAATTGAAGAAGCCTTCTCTTTTAATCAGTAAGGACTCTCAAAATGTTTTCATGCCACTGTAAATGTAATCATACAAAGATAAAACCTTTAATTCTGTTAATTCATAGAGACGAGCCTTTTGTTCTTTCGACCATATATATGAGAAGTGGAAATTTTACCACAGCTACACCACACAAACCCATTGCACAAGCATACAAACATTCACTAACATAAATGTGTACATTCCTTCTAACACTTGTTTGATATGCCCTCAGCTCAGTGCTCTAAAGTCACCGCTCAAGACTTGAAATGAGGTGGGCCGTTCCCCACAGGCCACTTCATTAGCGGGATAATGTGTGGTGTGTAGCTTCACTGCCTCCAGAGAATTACCCACCCCCCTACACACACACACATGCACACACACACACACACACACACATGCACACGCACACAGGCACCAAAACAAGGCATGCATAAGCACATACCCAACTGCAGCTAATATGTATGTGAGCTACTGAGTTTGTCCCTTCATCCTTCATGGATGCTTTATTATTCTGCCTTCAGAGACTGCCTCAGCATCTGAGAGTATGAGAAGCACAGCCGTCGCTGTGTGCGTGTGTGCATGTGTGCATGTGTGTGTGTGCATGTGTGTGTGCATGTGTGCATGCATGTGTGCATGTGTGTGTGTGTGTGTGTGTGTGTGTGTGTGTGTGTGTATGTGCATGCGTGCGTGTGTGTTTGTTTGTGCATGCATGCTATTTGTATGATTTGTGTGTGTCAGAACATGCTACACTCAGCACTCTGCCAGCACTTTGTCAACCCTTAACCTGCTTAAATGTAGAGAGAGAATATTAGTTTTGATTTAATAGTAAACATTGTGAATTGTGGAGCCATTCAATGTTTAATTTGTTTCTTAATATCCTATGTGTCAGTGTTTTTGTAACAGAAATACTATACAATGCCCAATATAGCGCATGGGAGCCATAGAGCCCAACAATTACATTACAACAGATGAGTGTCTCTGCTTTTCTCACTCCAGATGTAATGTGATATACTGAACATAACTACCAACAAACCAAATAAACAATTTCCTGACTCAGTACGATATGAGAGAAATGCAATTTTTATGTGAGGTCTTTTGTGTGAGTGTGTGTGTGTGTGTGTGTGTGTGTGTGTGTGTTTTAGATGGCTGTTGAAGGTCAAGTGTGTTTCAGTATGATTAAATCAGGCCTTATGGCACACATACATTTCAGTAATGATATTATCACCAAGGTGACAGAGCTCTCCTTTAATGTGGGTGTCATTATGAGGCATCAATAGCACCCATCAGGTTGTAGTCCCTAAGAGTCGTCCTACTGGGGGTAGAGAAGTCCTGTTTGGAACAAGAGGGATATCAAGCCGAAGAAACTGTAAGCTCTAAGGTCAGAGGAAAGAAGCACTGCATGAATCTGATATGATCAGACAGGGCTTTTTGGAAGGACAGGTAGATTAAAACTGATGCTAAAAAACTTTGGATCCTTCCCTTCACTCCAAACAGAAATCCAAGGTATTCTAAGGCTGTACTACATGGGCTGCAATTAATGACTAATGTGTCAGCCTAATGGTTCTCATCAGGGTTATGGATGTATTTTCCCCTTGAGACCAAGTGCCTGGCTTTTCTTTTTGGATCGCTGCTTTTAACAGTCCAATTCAACATTTTCTAGCATCAGTTACTTAAAATTATGTATGTTCTATGAAAATTGGCTTAATAGAAATGTTATCTTGGTAACTTCTCTGGCCTCTTATTTCCTTTTTAGTCATTTTCCTTTTGGAATTTGGTCTCCCTATTCTGTCTTCAGTACATTTTAACACATCTTTCTATTTCTCTTGCCGTTGAACCCTAAAAGAAAAAGCTGCACTCTGCCAGCCTTTAACTCTTGTGAATTATTTGCAGAAGCTGGCTTCAGAAGTTTTAGTTCCAGCTCCATAAATAGTGCTGTCTGGAAAATCATTTTAAAAGATTCAATATGGGTGCCCCCCGCTGTTTCTTATTTGAATAAAATGAATTGCTCCATACAGTTTGAGAAGGTATGGTCTCAATGTAACAATGCCCTATTGAAGCTACAGTAAGCAACTTTGTGAAGTGAGACAGGAAGTTTATAGTCCTGCCTGGCTCTGTCTCATTTGGTCAGTTTCCCACCCCAACACTTGTCACTCATCCGGATGTCTAACCTGAGGCTGAGGGTACCACCATTTGTTAAACTACAACAGGCACTGAACGGAGGAAATGGACAATAATAAAATGCTCTTACACTGCAGAGTTGGCTCCACCTTGTTGAAGACATTCTAATGACATATCTCAGTCTTTAAAATATGAACGCTGACATTAGTCCCCATGAACAATTATTCAAATATTTGCCTTTATTCATTCCAAAGGTAAACACAAATCTTAAGAACAACGTGGACTAATCTTAATTTAACCAATTTAGTTTGGCCATGTCAACAACCTTGCTAACATTTCTGCCTATTGTTAGCATTTGTCCACTTTGTTCTTGAAGATTCTTGAAGATTTATGTGTGGGCTACCTGTTGAAACTATATGACTTTGGTTTAGAACCACAAACAAATATTGGGCCGGCACAATACTCAGTCCAGCTGTTTAGTTCTATTACTCATCCCTAATTGGAGAGAAATTGGGAAGGGTTCAAATTAGCAATGCAGCTAATATACAGGCAAGCTGTTTAGTGTTTACCCACCCTCTAAATACCCACCTATCCACTTAATTGTGCTTAAATCCATTAGGATTATGGGGTCACGGTATATTATCTACCTTTCCTCAGCAGCATGTACACCTACTCAAATGTCATTACAGCCTTTGTTCAAACATCTGTAAAAGGAGCACATAGACTCATGCATCAGTATTTTATTTAATTATTTATTTTTTATTTCAGAAAAGCAATACACAACCATAAAAATCAGAATAAGAAGAACATAAAAATCAAGACTTACAAAGAGCTTTAGTAAAACATCAACCACAGCTAAAAAAGAGAGACAAGGTTGGCACATGAGGGCCTGCAGATTAAAGCAACACAAAACAGCAGCAGTAGATAAGGAATGAGAAATGAATAAGAAATATTTATTCACAAATTAGCAAAAGGCTTGCATAGAGAAAATAATAAGAGATAACTGAAAGGAGTGGAAAGAAAGAGGAAGAAAAGAAAACCAAAGAAAAGAAAAAACAAAATAACTGAGCAGATAAGTGAACTTGTAAACATGAAAGAATATCAGAGTCCAATATCAGAGTCTCTAATTTTTAGTTAGATGGATCACTTGCTTGGTTATCTGGAGCATGTTTTAATACAACACAACTGAACCCTGTTGAAATCAAATTTATGACTAGTGACAAGAATAATCAAAACAGGCCAGTAAGAGATCTTTATTTTCAGCAAGTGTAAACAAAAGTTTTGTCAAACTTACTTATTCTTAATGAATAAACCGTCCTCCCATGAATGCAGAGGGTCACACACAAAAGTAAGTAGTTTCTCAAATGCATGAACTAAGAGCCAAGACTCAAACTCTCTGTTATGTTAAGTTTCATATTGGTTTGTCATATGTTTTGTCGATTTTTTCGACAAAGCATCGCTCACAGTAGGTCATAAAAAGGTTGCTTCAGTCTTGCTTACTTGCGTTTCTGGGCATATTTTGTCACTTCCTTCTGTAAATCTATTATTAAGTAGCTAGGTTGACAAAACTTTTGTTTACAGCTTAATAATGAAACCTCTGAGAAATACGATACCAAGCCAGATTACAGTCTGTGCATTTCTATGCGGCATTAACATAATGTGAAACTGACCAGACTGGTAATGTGAGTCAACATTGTCTAGGTGTTGCTGTCCATGGTGCTGAATCCCATAGGCCTTCAGGTGACAGCTATGACATTGTAACTGAGTTCATATTTTGCATACTAACAGCTTGCAACCAAAGGAAAGTTTATGTTCTATTAGAAAAACAAAACAAAACATGATCGATCAAGCTAGTGTTTGTTTGTTTGGTTGTTTTTATAGTAGGGAATAAAATCGGAGTTTGACCGCCTTTTCCTTCCTGGTTGGTGTTGTTGTGGCTTGAGGCTAGAATCTGTTCTCTGTATTTTGTGGCATTTGTTCAGAGATAATGTGAAAAGTTGTTTCCCTGCACACTACATAGCTACATGGAAGTTCATGCAGTGCGGCTTCATTTTCTGTTGTGAACATAACCTATTGTTGGTGAATGTTTTGTGTGTATGTGGTATATTATATATTGAGCCTCCAAGCAAGACTTCAAATTAACACTGAGGCACTACAGTGGGGTAGTTTGTAGTTGGGGCAGCTGAGAGAGAGACAGAGAGTGTAAGAGAGAAAGAGGG
>OMKZ01033834.1:46311-83993 GCA_900302535.1 Neoniphon sammara | reverse complement strand
GTTTGACCTCCCAGTGGCCTTGAAGTAGGCCACTATTTGTGTGTTATCTAAGAGACTTATACGAATATAGAAATAACATTTCCCTCACTCCCAGTTATTGTTTTTTAACACTGTTTGGTGAGCATGGATTAAGAAAAGCAGTATATTGCTTTTCCTAATCACATTTTGTCACATTAGCGATTTCTTCAAGAATGGAAATTAAATGGGATTTTGAATACAGAGTGAATGGACTGTGTTTTAGAAATGAATGCTGGCAGTTAATGAAATTCAGTGATTTTTTTTTTTCCCAAACCCAATTATAAGAAGCTGGTGTGCCTGCTCCCGAGGATATTGGTGACATTTAAGAATGCATTCAGAGTAAATGACCTGGACTACGGACATTTAACTAAATGTATGGATGCTTGTTATATGATATTACACGTTTTTATTTAGCGGTCAGCAAATATCTGATGAAGAAAAAATGTTCAGGCTTTTCAGTGCAGATGATATGGTCACACATTAGGTTTTGGTATTGGCAAAGACCTCACAATACAATATGTATTAAGATACATGTGTTGTGATATGATTTGTGTTATGATACGTTGCAGTGCTCTACAGTATCGAATGTAATGTATAAATACCACTTCAAATACAACCTACTGCATAACACCTGGGTAGACTGATAAAATATACAACATGCATAATAAATCAGATGAGAAACTGATTCAATTGATCAGTGTTCCCATTCCAATTTATAAAAGCAGGATTATCACAATGCACTAAAATGTAGATGTCATGACATCATATGAAAATGAAGTGCATAAATGATACTTAACCATGCAAGGGGCTAGAGAATCCATACAGTGTTGCTAAAAATAATATCACAATACTCAGCTGTATCAATTTTTTGCACAGGTTTATTACTCATTGCCCTGGGCTCATCACTCCAGGGACTCAGTTAAGTTCAAAGTGCTGCGACAGTATGTACCGGACATTTCTCTAGAGTGCTGTAGGATTTTAGCAGCATCCACAGTATGCCATTGTTTAAGTGAACCTGTAAAAGATTGCGAGCAAATCTAATATTCTTTTGCAATTCCGGCACATTTGTCATCTACTGGGTATTTCCTACACACAGTTCCTTCCAGTTAGCGTCCCTCCAGCTTCCACTTATCTATGAGTGTTAGCTGGATGCACCTCAGCATGGGGAACATACAGAGGCAGTGGGAGATGTGACAAGGTTGCAAATCTTTATAAATGAATAAAAGAACCCCCTAGATGGATGTGTTGAGGATGTGTGGGGGACGTGCTGGGAATGAAGGGAGAGGAGAGGAATGGATGAGTGCCAGCTTCACACCGGCCATCTCAGTGCATTAATCACTTGCAGCCTCTTTATAATACAGTACGTACTGTAAGCCTCTCCCTCTCTCTCTCATTCTCTCTCTTTTTCAATGTGGTATAATTTCTACAGAGGCACAAAACACTGTAATACTAGTCTTTTGTACGCTTTTAGAAGTAGCGTTATCTTAGCTATACTTGAGCACACAGCTGCCATCTCTTGAATAATTCTATTTGTTCCACTTTGAAGATTGGCTCTCTTTTTCTTTCCTTTGGGAATGTAAATGTCTGCCCTTGGCATACTGTCTGAGACTGTTAGAAAAATGTATTTACACCACAAACCTGTGTCAAATGGTCTTTTCAAGTGCTGTTTGTGGTTTGTTTTCACATACCTTGGTGCCAAATGGGTGGGGTTTGCCACATATGATAACACAAGTACCCGATAGTTTTAGATAGTTTAGACAATTACTTGCAGGTATTTGAAAGTTAATTTAGTATTGATAACATTGAAAACATACATTATCTGTAGTGAACTGGAGGGATACCTTTAGGGATGCCTTACCCATCTGGAACATGTGGTACTGTTTGACCCAGGTCTGTTGTGTAGTGGTGTAACAGACTTGGGTCAATGTAATGGCTCCATCTGTCCCGTGTACAGAAGGCAATTCTGTGCTTATATGCCGTTTGAATGAATGTGTGCACTGCTTAGACAGTTAGACTTTTCACACTGTCAGTTGTTAATGGGATAGAGCATTAACATTTCTATTCAGGTGATGCAACGCTTTTTACACCGCCAGTGGCTCATGGACTGCAGAGATTCTCATGTTTTGTTCTTTATTTTCCAAAAACCTAATTTCTTAGCTTTAAGCAACATGAAGCATTTCAGTGGATTTATCTGGTAGGAAAAAAGCCGCACACCTCTTTTCTTTCCCAACAGTTTTGAAGCTTTAAGAGGAGGCATTTGTTGCAGAAATTGCCAATATTAATGTATCCTTTCGCTTTCTGTTCTGTTACAGACAGAATCACCTATGATGCCTCCGGCTCCTCATCTTTACCAAGCGACCCCACAGTCACAGCAGTTCCTGCTCATTCATTGGCTGACCTGCCCATGGCTGATGAGGTGCCTTTCTCGGTCATCCATTCAGATGTCGGGGCTGTGTCTGAGAGGGAAAGGTTAAGAGGGCAGCCTGCATTCTCCTCCATCCTAACCTTCCTGGCAGGAACTGTCAAATATCCGCTGAGCCTTGCTCAAAGCAGAGCCTCGCCAGCTATCACCAGGGACAAGAACCACACCAGCCAATGGCCTTCAGATAATTTTAGCGAGGGCTCAGAGATGTCTTCCTCATCCTCGTCTGTGGGAGCCAATAGGAACCTATCCACCAGCTCAGGTCTGACTTCCAACATGCCTCACCAAAACATCACAGCACCTCAGGCTGTTACCATGGCATCAACTGTGTCTGGGCCATCACAGGTGTCCTTGATAGCTAGAAATGGGAATGTTTCATCATCATCACCATCATCACTATCAACGTTATCATATTCATCATCATTGCCAACACCATCCACTTCCTCGTTATTTTCATTACTGTCTCATTTTCCATTGTCACTGTCACCATCCACTGGATGGATTACAACAACTGCTTCATCTCGAGGCCACTGGACTCGATCCAACCCTGTCCCTCAGACACAAATGGGATTAGCAGCAGCAGGGTCTCCTCGTTGGATAGACAGCCTAATATCTGCAAAGTCCACCATTCGTTCAGTTAGTGATTTACCAACAATTATAAACAGATTGCTGAATGCAACAGCTTCTCTACTAGACATTCCTTCTCGTGAAACAGTGACCAGTGAAACCAGCAAAGAAGACAACAATAAAGAGCCAACATTTTATACATCACTGGGGACTAAAGGGACTAAAAGCACAAAGGTGATGAAGACACCAGCAAAGAGCACACACTCATCATATTCCACATCAAACCATGGACAGAATCTTTTTACGTTTTCATACAGAGTCACTCAAACCCAGAGTGGCGCAAACACTATCTCAACCAATAATAGGGAAACAAGCACTTCATTCCCCTCTAATCATGATCAAGAGATTCTAGCTGATCAAAGGCAGTGGGTGGCTTCACAAAACTCTGAATCAGTACAGCAGTCTACCCATCCTGAAGGCTATTCACTTTCTAGTCATATCACAAAGGACAGGGGGATAGGAACACCTCATGGGCTGGAGACAGACAAGACAGTGGTAGGCAGTCAGACTTTTGCTCTCAGAGGCCTTGGAGCTGCAACTATGTTGTCAGTACGTTCACATGCTGTAAATCCAAGTATATCACCAGCGATGACATCCAGAACCTCAGGATCGTATTTTACAGTTTCCTCCAGGACCCCACCAGATAAAACGTCTCTCTCTGAAATTGCAATCACTGAGATAACACCTATCCAACCTGTCATGATGTCCTCAGAACATGCATCTAATCCTGGTGATTTACTGACAGCAGCAGGTCATGGCAGCCCTAAAGTTCCTGTCCTCAATATAACTAACAGCCAGGAAGGGGTAGCGGCACAGCCCAGATCTTTTCCCTCCCAAACTCACCAGCACAGGTCACTTTCACCCACAGAGACACTGCCTGAGTCCAGCACTGGTCCCACCATGAGTTCAACCACTGGGACAGTGGCATCCTCCTCTGTATCAGAATCATTTCATTTGTCAAGATATCCAGCAATAAATGTACAGGACTCTGTAACACAAACAGGGTTTTCCAAGGGTATAATTGAGGAGCACAGAACATGGATGACAGTGAAAATGATTGTTACCTCTGACAGAAAAACACGTTCTCTTTCTAGTTCATTGGCTTTGCCAGAGGAATCAGTAAAAACCTCTAAAACCTTAGACGAAAGTATTCCAAACCACACTCAGGCTACTTCCTTACTCCCTGTCTTTCTGAGCCAGGACACCGACCACAATACCACTGTAAATGCTTTAAACCTGTCTGCTGATAGTGACTTTAATCTCTCAGACAAACCGAAAACCTTGTTATCATCACAAATGACCACCTCACCTACACCATTTCAAACAAGAGCTTTGTTTACTTCTCCCAGCAAATTTTACAGAAGACCTGGTCATTCTTTGCCACCTTATGTAACTGAATCGAATAGCATGCAGTCTCCATCTGAAAAATCTGCTCATATCATAAAATCTGAGGAAACAGACCATAGCTCTCATATACCTTTGAGTAGCCAGGCCCACTATAATTCAGATAGAGAGCCAACATCACAAGCCTCCCATGTTCATGTGACACATGCCAACAGGCCCACTGAGAGCTTCCGCAGACGTGCTGCAGACGGCTCAGTTTCTTCCTTATCCACTGGAAATGAGGGGTCAGCTACGATAAGAGACGCTGCTTTTTATAAGAAGGGCATTCCATCACTGCAGCTCACAACACAGTTGCCCTCTTTCAAAAGTACAAAAGACTTTTTGATATTGAAAAGAGCCTCTGAGGAGTCTGTCAAGGGATTTCCCACTGGTTTTCCTTTATCCAGAGTCACTTTTGATGCTGCATTGGAGCCTCTTAAACGTCTTCCTCGCAAAGATGATGTTACACTCGTGGGCCATTATGAGCCGTCCTCTCCTTCCTCCTGGTCTGAAATTGTCTTAACACAAAAAACAAACCATCCTTCTCACTCTGAGGGACCCTTTACCAGAATGACTACTAATAAATCAATGTTTTATTTAGACAGACCAACAACTGTGCCCTCTGCACCTTCACCTGCAGCAACCACAATTTCCAATGATGGACAAAACATCACTGGAACAGATAGTACTGTTTTTAGCTTTGGCACAAGACTAATGGCACCACATACAAAGTGGAAAACTAGCAAGCCTGTATTTTTTCAAAGCAGTTCCTTTGAGTCAGAAAATGCATCTATTGCTTTTGTTAGTGTTAATTCTCATTTAACAGCAGATGGACCATCATCTGAATCTCATTTTAAACTGGGTGAGCAGCAACAACCTAATGTGCACATGCTGAATTCAACTGCTCCAGCAGTACTCACCAGTGATCCTTATTCAGTTTGGCCAAATGGGACAGAGCAGTTTGCTGGAGAATATACATCTTTTACGTATTTTAAAGACAAACCAGTATCCAAAGAGCAGAGTCTGTCTCCAGCTAATCTAAGATCCCCTGAGGCTGTTGGTACACCACAAGAGAACGCCTCTGCTCCATCAGTTTGGGGAGCATCGGGGTTAAATGATTTTCTGCCCCTCTCTCACAGGACTAATGAATCTGTGACATCTTCACAGGCTGTGCCCCATGCATTGGTGTATAACAGCAAGCATAACTCCCCTGGGACAGTCACTGATCTTGACTCTCTTGAATCTGCATCTGATACTGAAATAACACAGTCAAACAGTGCCGCACCGCATTTTTCTGACATTGGCAGCACCAGTAAGACAGCTGACTCAATGCTGAAAGGTACAACTTCGTTAACAGACTTGGTGCCATCACTGTCTTTCTTTCGCTCATCATCATTGTCCTCGTCCTCCTCCTCCTCTTCCTCATCATCATCATCATCATCAGAGACCACAGCTCCACAGTTGTCCTCCCTATATATGAAGCGCACTGCTTCAAAGTTTACTCCACCTTCATCATCACTGTCATCATCATCATCATCATCATTGTCGTCATCACCTAATTCAACTGGCATGACATCATCATCCAGCCCGTCCATGTACTCTAGCGTTGCATCATCATCTGTCTCTGTCATTTCCAAAGGTATGCAACCTACATCTCCATCCTCTCCATCCAGTCTGACATCATCAGCAGATTCCCACCCCTCGCAGAAAGTGACTGGGGTGTTTGTTGTCATTACAGAGACGGGTACAGATGAGTTAACCACTGGAACATCCAGAGCTATGGGGCTTACTATTCCCAAAGAAAAAGAGACCGATCTATCCAACTCTCAATCGGCCGACATTACCCTTTCCTCCGGGCCCACCGAGACACCATCTCAGGTATCACCTCTGACCCCTCGACAGGACACCACAACGGCCTCTGTGAAGCTCACCACCACAACAGCAGCTTCAGCCTCCAAAAATAAACACGCCACAACCACACCTTCTGCAAGAGTCACCACCGGAACCACGCAGCCAATCAGCACCACCGCGCCACAGCCTACCCCTGTGCTGAGGAGAACGACAACCACCTCAGCCACCAAGACTCAGACCACCAGGAGAACATTCACCCCTCCGTTTCCAAGGACAAGCCCTCCCAGAGGGGCCACCACCATCTTCATCTCCCCTTTCACCACCACCACTACAGAGAGTCCGCCGCAGCAGTGCAACATCACAGAGAGAATGTGGGTGAAAACAGGTAAACATTGCATTTTACCACTTAATTACCACTTATTTTCCACTACTCAGCCACTGCAACAGTGATCGTTTTTAACAACATTCTTTGGGGATACAGTGGTCAGAAAGGTTTTATTTAATTATATCATTGCTTTAAAATGCTGTGTCTCTCTTTCTGTCTTTCTCTCTTTCACTCTCTCTGTTTGTCTATTTCTCTGTCTGTCTGTCTAAGTTGTCTCCATCTATGTGAGAAGAAACAGGCTGGACAGCATCCAGAGGCAGAACCTGCGCAGGGGGCTGAGTCAAGGCCTGCGGAAAGCCCTGAATGACAGCACTGCCCAGGCTCAGGTCAGAAAGTCATCACCAACCTGGTCTCACACCCAACTCATCACAGCCGATGGACAGGAGCCCTAGGTGTCAGAGGTTAGACTCTGAAAGCTGCCTTGGGTGTCCAAATTTGACACTCGGGGACGTGGACCGTATGGACTCTATCAGGTCTAGTCAGTTATCAGGTTTAGTCATGAATTGCTACCATGAATACCTTGAGCTCTGGGCAAGATATGCCCACATAATTATGATAGGGGTGTTCGATGAAGGCTTATATCAAGACAGACTTTTTGTTTGACCATATGAGCATTTTTGAAAAGTGCCTTCCTGACTAAACCTGGTAGAGTCCACATGGTCCACGTCCCTGAGTGTCAAATTTGGACGCACAATCTTACTTTCAGCATCTAACCTCTGATGCCAAGGGCTCCTGTCCACATGGTTGTATTTAACAGGTTAACTACATAGTGAGACCAGCCTGTCATTTGACTTTGCCATACAATTCACCGCCGAAATACAGCTGTCTTACCACACTACTATCTATCATCTACCTACCATATGTTTATCTATCTCTCTGGACTATCTATGTTCTTACATTTATGTACATCCATTTTAAATGCATTTTAAAGGTATGTTCAAAACTTGATGGGAAGGGCTATGAAATCTATGGTGGTAGATTTAGAGCAGCCTGTTTGATTTGGAGCCAGTATTATCGTTTTATGATAGGGTAGGATAAACTTTATTTTCCCTGAGAGGAATATTTTCCAGGAATCTATGCTGTGTTTTATCTCCAAAGCATCAATCAATATCAGTACACAATGAAATTGCAGACAGTGGATTAAACATGAAATGCCTCCACTAAAACATAGACTGTGCAGTCGTGACAACTTGCCTACCATCTATCCAGAGTTCCTGTCACCTAAGTAATATTTCCTGGCATTTAGAATCCTAATGGGTACAGGAATAAATATTAAATGGATTCAGAGTTTTTGGATGTCTGATGTTGAGATTTTGGTTCAGCGTGGGGGAGGAAAAGTTGTGCATTGAGTGAATTAGACCCAAGTAAAAGTTCTTTAAAATTTCTTTCCATTTAAGCCTTTCAGACTTTAATGATCAAGCTGTATTTATTTAAAGTTTCCATTTTTGTGGTTCCATGTTATGTGTAGTGTGCTAAATATTTCATTTTTTCTCCTTTGAAGCTATGTGTACATATGACAGTTTGACCATTACTTTTTCAGAGGCCCAGATTATTACTTGGTCTTGTATCTGCTGTGAGCTCAGGCTACGTGATGAAAGAAAACATGTGGCAGAGCCCAGCTGCTGTCTGCTGTTAGTCTCATATACTCACCACAAATCTGGTGGTTTATTAGCGTAGAGTGAATTAGACACTTAAACTAAGGACCCTCATGTAGGCTATGTGAGGAGAGATGAGGACTAATATAGAAATTAGGTTGACTCAGTGTGTCCCAGAAGGCAGTGGGTGATGTCACATATTTGAGGAACTGTACCAACACTAAAACAAGATATAGATGAGGAGTGTGCCGGTATATAGATTACAGTTGTTGCACTAATCTCTTTATATTTAAAGTGGACACATTTTTATTTACAAGTCAAAGAATCCATCTACATTATTCCATCAGTTTATCCATAGCAGCGGACACACCAGATTTGATTTAACAAAAACTGCAGGGGACCGAATCTCATCAGCATTTTCCCTGCTGTAATGATATGGACGCAAACAGATCCAGTACACACACACAATGATCTGTCTGTCTGTGGATTAGCCATTTATGGAACCAATCATGCTTTCCACTGTGCCAAAACCATTCTCTCTCCAGTAAGCCTCTAATACCTCCGCTCAGTGCGACTTTGTATCAGGAGCACCTCTTGGCTATGAGAAGCTATGCTGAAATGCAGTCAGTGACAAGCAGACGTGTGTGTGTGTGTGTGTGTGTGTGTGAGAGAGAGAGGCAGAGGGAAAGAGCGCTTGAGGGGAGGATATTAGCTAGTAGGTAGGATGTTGTCTGTTTATTGTGCTACACGGTACATTTCTGAGAAATTGCCCTTTTCAGTGGCTGGAATTGAATTTGGGTGTAAAAGCAAGACTGGGTCTGGAAATGAATGAAGCAGCAGCGTGATCTCTACCTACATGAAATGTTCTCTTTTTCTGTCTGGGTTCCAGCGGCTCTGAGTGCCCTGAGTGTGTTGTAATTTTGGGCAAGTGAAAGAGCATCTGTTTGTGTGTATTTTTGCGTGTGGGCTGATGCGTATACGTGCATTCCAATGAAATGGCTCGGCATGTAGCACGGCTTTCTCGGTGTTAAAGTATCAAACTGTTGAGAGGGAGGCCCATGTGTTTGTCCTGTGTGTGTGAAGGTCAACGCTCACACATGCTCTCTCTGTCTGTCCCTTTCTCTCGCTTTCTCCCCTCTGTAGGTACTTTGCTTCAGTGCACTCCTGTCACCAATTTTAACAGTGCTAGTCCTCTTTTTAGTCCCTGATCCAATGGGAAGCAAGTCGTCGGCAAGGGAAATTGTATCTGTGCTTAATTATAGGCTATAGATGGAGAGATGTGGAGTCGCAATACAAAAAAAGATGAGGAGAAGTAGACCAAGTGAATTAAAGTACGAGGCTGAAGCAGAGCCCCTTGAAAATGTGAAATATCTTGTGCCATGTAGTAAAGGGTGTCCACTGACAGGAAACCAGTGGAATGCCAAAATGACTGAGCTCCCTTGGGTTAATCCCTTGGCAGTCTTTCACACTGTTGAGATAGAGTTAGCGGGTGTGCTACCAGCCTCTGACTTAGTGAAATGCAATCTCTGAATAACACCTTCACATGGGCAAAGCCTGGGAGGATGAAGTGATAATAAAAGTCTCTGTTCGCCGAGCTCATAACAAGGCTGGATTGTGAGGAGGCATAGTGGCGATGCCCAGCCATGGTATACTGAGACTGGAGGGCCTCAGTGTGTTGGCCAGTGGACCTCTCTGTCAACATGTGCATTCAGATGGGTTTAGATGACAGATTTGAATGGTTTCACTTCTCTCTCACACACACACGCAAACACACACACACATATACACACACACACCCTGTTTTGCGGCGTCTGTCTCCCTTTCCTCTCCCTCTGCTCCCTCCACCCCATCACACAAAGGACAGAGCTCACATAAGGAAAACCTCACCAAGGACACCAACACATGCACATACACTCACACAAACACAAGCACATTCATACAAAGCGTGAGAAACGCAGTCATGAAAAAGAGACACGCAGGCTTTTCATGAAAACCTGCGTTTGGTCATTGTCTCTGAGAAGGAGGAAGCCGTGATACCTGGTTGCTCGGGGTTGAAATGAATGAACATAGGCCTCTTTATCCTAAATTCCCTCTTTAACATTCTCTCCCATGTCTCACTTATCTTTGCCCTCCCCAGTCTCTCTCTCTCTCCCGCGGCCCTCCAATCCCTTGCAGTTCTCTCTGTATATCTCTATTCCATAATCACCCGTCCTCCTGCTTCTTATGCTCTCATTTGTGCGCACTTAAAGTACACCTTAAGTGCTCCTGTCCATCCACTGCAGTTCAATATTTTGTCAGTCACTTTGTTAACTAATATGACTGATGGCTATTGATCCTGCTTAAAGAAATCCAATTTCCCTCTGTCTTTTCAATCTACCCTCTCAGGTGGAGACTGTGTTCGGTTCTCCCAACATGACGGTGGCTTATCATGTGACTGGAGGGGACATGGTTTACCCTCCCTCTGTGGTGCTGGAGGGTTTGGGCTCCTATGGCCGTGATAGGCTGATTGCAGATCTGCGACAGTACCTCCCCATGGTAACAGCCTTGCCCCTCCCCGCTGCATTATGGAGACCCAGCCCAGCCACTGGCTTCCAGCTGAAAACAGGTCAGCTGGGGTAGAGTCAGGATGAAAGAGGGAAAAAACATCAGCCAAAAAAAAAGAAAGAAAGAAAAGAGAGATGTAATAGTTCTTGTCCTGTTGGTTGTTTGATCAAATGATAGTCCTGCTGTGAATGTATATCTATTAGAGCACTTCATGTGGAGATTTTGTTTAAAAACTTGATTCCACCCCAGAGGGATATTTAGGAAGTGTCATAATTGCCACATAATATACTCAGTACAAGTCTGCAATGTCTTTTTTTCAGTGTGCATCCCTAATACTGATGACTTGTAACAATATCTTATCCTTGATCTTCCCTATATGCTGTCTAGGATAGAAGAAAATGCAATCTGGCATGATAAAACAAAATTAAAAATGCCTTGTACACTCATAATTTAGTAAATATGCATTAATCGTGTATGCTCATCTTATGCTTCAGTGCTGCGGTTTGTGGGAGTAGGTGATGATCCTCGGTCTTGTCGGTTCTCTCAAATGATGGAACAGAGGCTTGAGAACGTGTTCTCTGAAGCGCAGGCCAAAGTGCTCCACACCCACAGCAGGCTCTCTGTTCAGGTAGTGTAGCTTCTGTACTGCACTGTAGTGTTTCACTGTCACTGTGTAGGTGTTCATCATAACATAGTGACAGTGTTGAAAGATGTGTAACGTAGTGCTCTTGTCTCATTGGCACTTTAACAGATAAACAAGATGGTAAGACTGCTACAAACTAAGACTTGACCTGCCATTGCATCTTCAATTTCACATATGATGAATCTTGTGTACCAAACACTGAAAATAGAGTTCAGTAGAGATCTGTTGTATCTAATAGAGTTTGCTAAATATTGCTAGTAGCACATTTGAATAGATTTAACTGTCAACAGTTTTGCCTCCTGTTACATAAATATTACCATGTAGTTTAGATGGTTTGGCAGATACAATCAAAAAGGCAGATTGTGTGTAATTTGTGCATAATTATCATCCCTTTGTAAATCAGGCATTGGCATTTGAAATAAGAGCTGCTACAGATGCTAATTAATCGTGTTTAGGGAGGCAGTGTTTGCATTAAGTTTTAATGAGTTGCCACATTAATATGTAGCCTATATTAAAGCTAATTTGATGTTTTTCCATGGATGACAAAATTGATATTACAATATTTATGCACTTCTGTATGCTTCGCCAATTTCTCTGCCATTGTTCTATTTGATGATATTCATAATATTTGTCGATCCAAGACAATGATTGTTTTTTATTTGGATGTTTTTCTTATATCTGCAAATTACTGCACAATATCTGAGCATATTAACTCAATCTAAAGTATTTTATTTATATATGTCCTCTTTCCTCTCTGGGTCTGTGCCATTCCTGTTTCCTCCAAGATGCTAAGTGTCTCCCAGGTGGCGGGCTCTCCTGCTGTGTCATTGATCTACACTGTGAGGAATGGGACTCTCTTTCTCAATGGCACTAGCGCCTCAAACCTCCTGGGTCGCCTGTCAGCTGAGGTGGTGGGCTACTTCCTCTTCTATCCACCACTTATCATTGCTGAACGTAAGTTACATGATGCATTCTGAAATACATACATGTCTCTGGGATAACCCAACAGTCTTTATAAGGTCACCAGACAGTCCCCAGAAATGCAATCATGTTCCCTTGTGAATGTTTTTTTTCTAAACACAAATAAAATCAAACTATTGGCCATGCCTCGCAAAGCATGCTGGTCTGCAATCTCTGGTCCACTGTCTTTGTCCAAATGTTCACCAAGCAGCACCTTCTGAGACAAGGATATCTAGGGGGGAGCTAATAAGGAACAGTGGGTCAGCCTTTGCCCCCACCAAGTTCTGGGGCCAAAGTTTTTAGGTCTTGTTCTTGTAAGAGTCAGGGCAAAAAGAGGGACTGGTTCCCCTAGTGGAAACAGGGGTAAGGGTTCTGGTTCTTCAGAAGGGTTCTTGTGTTCCTGCACCAGTTCCTGCAGTGAAAATGGGTATTTGTTGCCCTGATGGCCTGCTTCCGCTTCTTTCTGCCTCCTGGCCGACACTTGGACATGCTCCTGTTTGACCAAAACACAAATCAATAATGACATAATACTTTTAGTTTTCATATTCTTATGATGAAGCAGGGATGATCCTGTTCCACCTTAGAAATTCCAGTCCGAGTAAAGTAATGAGAGTGGTTCATGTCTCCTGGGCATTTGTAGCATCGATAGACTGGAGTATTGTAGAAGGGCAACTGAGGCACAGAGAGAACTCAGAATTTAAGCTGCAAGCCTCAGTGACGTCCAGTTTTTGAGTAATTGGATGTTTGTGAATGCTCTCCTGCCTTCTGCAATCATAGTTGTTTTTTTAATGATTGTGTCGCTTAAAGACAGTTGATGCAAAGCCACAACTAAGCTCTTCCTTTTCATCTCAGTCTCCTATGAGGGCATGCTCAGCCCAGCGCTTCCTCTCTGTTGGAGTTGTACACACAGAAAAACAAATGAAGAGTGACAGGGAATCAGTGGGAGTCTAAACAGTGCTCCCAGTGGAGTCCCAGTGGGCAGTCTGTATCCTTCCCCAGTTTAACTGGGAAATTAAATGTACACTGCTCTGTGGAGGGACACGGGGCAGAGAGCACAGAGATATATTGAGACATCTGTGATACTTTATTGATCCCTCAAGGAAAAATGTACCTTCTTGCTTCCCTCCACAGGGAAGTTAGAATACAGGGTTAGTAACAGAGCAGCACTCCTGGAATGGTCGGGATCTAAGCCCTTCACACTTGTAACCTCTTTCAGAAATGTTCCAGAAATTTTCTGTGTTGGGTCATGTGTGAAGGGAACCAAAGTCAATATTTCAAAATGCTGATCCCTGAAGACCTAGTGAAATTCTTCCTTTGCGATGCTAGTGTGAACAAAAACTGTAAGATACCCAGGACAAGCACTGAAAAAGTTATGAGAGTCTTACACAATATGCCTCCATGTAGAGCAAGCAAACCAATTACTACAGATATTAGTGCCTTTCATTGTGCAATTTTCTCATAGCAACCATTTGCTTGGAATGGCAGAGCTGAAAGTTTGAACAACTGCAAAGTGAGCAAATTATGTTTTCAAAAATGTCTAGAAATTGGATGGACTCTGAGACAAATGAACTAGTCTACTGCTTAGCAAGGCACTAGATTAATATTAATAATAGTGATAATAATAAACTTGACTCCTGGCCACAGTAGCTCCATTTTTCTAAAAGCGATGTCTTCCACTTTCATTTACTTTAACAGCTTGACCTTGAAAGTGCTTTTTTACTTTCTTCCTCTCCATTCCTCCCCAGTGTGCACACATGCTACAGATTGTCTCTAACCTCCCAGAATGCACCTGGAGTGACAATGTTTAGCAGAACTGAGAACTGAGGGGTCATGTTCAGACATGTGCAGAGCATCTGGAATCAATTGGTGTCTTTAAGATCCAGGCAGATGACACCTTGGTTTACACTATATCAACATGTTCTCATTTCCAACTCATCAACAACGGCAGCTCGGTCAGTGGCCCTACGCTTCAAACTATGACGCACTGTAGCGTCAGTTTTGGACGTGCTGGGCTCTTCCAAACCTGACAGTCTGGGTCTTCCATTTACTCAACATCTCACTGTGACATCACTCGCAAACAAAAGATGAAACGGTCACACTTTACATTTAGCCACAAAAAAACTTTATTAAGGTTAGGTTTTGGCACCAATACGGTCTCCTTTCACACTGGAATCGAACTCTGGTCTCCCGGGTGAAAGCGCTGCATCTTGTACACCTGCCATCCAATCCAAATCACCACCTTGTGTAGACTTCTTTTCTCTTCGTACTATGTCACATTGATTTAGTTTACTTCTCATCTCAAACTGACGCTACAAGAGCTATGTCTTGTCAATGCAGCTCCTTTCATGTCTCAACATGACGCTACATGGGTACTTAGAGCGTCATACTTTAAAGCGTTGGGCCGCTGACCAAGCTGCAGTTTTTGACGCCCTGGGAAAGAGAACGGGTTTGGCTGCACAGTGTTTGAATAAAGATGAGTAGGATCTCCAGTAATGAGCAATAAGCTTACTTTGTGTTGTGAATGAATTAAGTTAGGAAGACAAATTACCCATGGCCAGGGTGGAAAGGGGGGCAGGGTGGGAGAGAGTGGGAGAAGGAGGGAGAATCGGAGAGAGAGCAATAGGATATGATTTACTGTAAGAATAGGAAGAGAGAGATGTAGTGTCTGGGGAGATCAGAGGATCAAAGAGAACAGGGGTTAACAAGGAGGGAAAATAATGTAAGAGCAGGAGGGGAAAAGGAGCAATGAGAGAGTGTATGACAGTGAGCTTGCCCTGTTAGTTTTGTACCCTTGCCATTAATGATACTACACTGGTCATGGGAGGTGTGAGCAGACCCTAGCATATGTTGGCAGCGGCTGGCTCCTCACTTCAAAGCCAATTATCGCAGTAAATAATTAACAGTGGGGGGATTCTCATAACACCTTGGGCTGTGTTCTGACAGTAAAGGCCCACAATCTCACACCACCTCCAACGCTGCTGTTTGTAGCACGGCGTATCCCACTGATTACCGCTCCATCTTTCCATGGAATCGGGTGTAGCCTTGACTGCTGCGTTCAGATCTTTTACTCCCTCTCTGTTCTTAAACAATTTGTCTCAGCTGAGGGAATTTGAGCGAGGTTGTTTGGGCATATGTGTGAGACTGTACTTCAGACAAAACGTCTCTGTTTAGGCCGTGAAAAGTTGACTTTGTGGTAGAAAATAACAGTCCAAGCTGTGATTTAATACGTCAAGTATTATTTTGATAAAAGTTTTGAGTTGGTGGATTGGATTTTTTTCTTCTTAGCACTTCCAAACTCGTCAGACTGGTAGAGAATGTTCTGGTTTGTATCCCCTGTAGGCTCTCATCACACAACATTTGAGGCTTATGTGAAATCTCATCACAGATTAGCATTTTACATGATTGAAACTACTGGACAGTGTTACACTGATTTTGCTGACAGCCCTGCAGCGCTAGCTATTACCATGCTAAAACCCTTACTGTTTCTCTCATTTCCTATCCCCTCTCTCTTACCCTTTCTCCTGTCATGCCTGAGTGTACATTTCAGACGCGAGCCTGCTTTCATAGGCCAGTGATACAGCATTCCCCCAAACACTGCACCAGCCTACAGCACAAGAGCTTAATCAGGCAGGAAATAGATGTAAGAGAACACAGAGGCACCCAGAGCACAGGCAGCTGGAAGCTCTCCTTGCTGTATGCATCTGACACACTGTGATAATGAGGCTCTAAGCTGAAGTTTTTACCACTGAAAATGAACCAAACTGTAAACTATTCTTTTGTTTGAAAGGAAAAGTTTTAGAAGTTTACATTAAACTGGCAGCAGTGTTACAAGCGCTATTTCCCCAAATAGCTTATGTTTGGTTAGCATGTTTTCTGTTGGTTGGAATGGTAACAGAAAGGTGCTGAAGTGAATAAAATAAATAAATAAATAAAATCAATTTTCTTGATTGCCTTTAGAACATTTAAAATAGAGTTCAGTACAGTTAATAGAAAGATGGGTCTGGAATTCATTTGTTTTTCATTTTAAGTCAAGAACCAGAAACAAAAATGAGTGTTTACTTTCAATAAAAATCATAAAAAAAACAGAATTTTTTTTTTTTTCTTTACAATTTGAAAATATCGCTTTAATTAAAAACGGGAGCATTTTCTTGTTTTGAAACTGACAATATTAAAATTTTTAATTTCATCTGTGCCTCAATTTCTTCGACAGAGAGGCTAAATGAATTGTGTTATATTTGAGACCCGACTCACTCAATTTATGTGTAGCCTATGGCCAAATCTGACAGTGCTCATTAAAACATTATGGAATACTATATGCTTTTTTTTTTTTTGCTGTTTTTTTTGTCAATTCTGCTTTATTCAACAGCAACAGTGGAGATAGGAAAGATGGGGGAGAGAGAGGGGATGACATGCATCAAAGGGCACAGGTCGGAATCAAACTCGTACTGATGTAGAACTGTGTACCTGTGTAGAACGTGTACTACGTTCTACACAGGTACACGTATCGGAGACTAGCCAAAAGTATACTTTTTAAAGGCAACAAGCAGTCACAATGAGAGAAGAGGACATGAGTCCAGAGAAATTTGGCAGACATTTCAGGTAAGAATTAACTTATTTTGCAATTAGCTAACCTTGTTTACTGTACATTAGGCTAGCTAATTGGTAGAGCTGCAGACAGTGTGAGCTAATGTTACATTCGCTAACGTTAACTAACTAACTAACTCTAAAACATTTCAGCTGGGTGCTGAATCAAAAGAATGTCCAAACATGAAAAAATATAGACCTGCCCACCATAAAGCTTCCATTAATACTTACTTTAATGTTGTTTCAAGCACTCTGCTCTTCCTCAGACTGGTGTGCAGGTCTTTATTTTTCCAGTTTTTTTCATGTTTCAACCAGTCTAGCTAACCAACTTAAAGTAATTCAAGTGCCCTTTGCTGCAGCCTTTCTCTTATATCTGACATCATAGTTTGCCTACATCAGACCCTGCCACATCACACAGGCTGCAGCCAGGACCTTCTCAAGGAAACATTAGCCGCTAACATTAACAGTTGTCTAACCTTTCTAAATCACAAGGACATCATTTTATTATGATGGCAACTCTAGGGTTTAGACTAGTTCTGTTTAAAGCTAAATTTAGCTAAGTTTTTATGAGTTTAATTTATCCCTGTGAATTTTGACTTTGTCCTCACAAAATGTGCAATATATTTGATGGACGACTCCAACATTGACTTAGATTATCTAGGATATTGAGATGAGAGGATAGACACATTTGCCATTAAGTCCTTCTCTTTTATAATGCAGATTTTGCATAATAAATTCACATAGAAAGCAATACTTTAGGCAACAGGCCACATTAAGACACCACACACTTTGTTTTACCAGTCAAATTGATATATTTAAATTAACTGAGCAATATCCCAGAATATTGTTTGGCCATGACCCAAAGTGTCTGGTATAAATGCACTAACCATAGCTCAATATGACATGCATTTGGCTTGTGTTAATTTTTCACCTTAAAGCTGTGTACTGGATTGCAGTGTAATATTATAATATTCTATCTATAAATAAACCAGCTCAGCCAAGGCAAATTGCTATATCAAATTTAATTGTTCATCTATAATCCTAATTAGTAACCAGTCTGACTAAATTACATGTTAAAAGTTTCCATTTTAATAAGATGCTGTGTAATAACCCATGCTTTTCTGGTAGCTATTTCCTAAGTCACATTAGTCCTAATGTACCTGTGCAGCCTAATTTCTTATAGTCAGCTGGGTGATTAGTTGCAAATGAAACAAACCCACAGGAAAGGACATTCACAGTAAACACAATATTTATTTCACTTCCCTTTGTATTACAAATCCATATACATTGATTGATCTTGATGAATGTTGGTGAATGGCAAACTGAGTGCTAGCATCTGAAACTACTAGAAAGACATCATGAGGAAGGTACAGCAGGAATTTGTGTTCATGACTGTGTGTTTCTCACTAGGGGAGGGAGGAAAGCAAGTATTATTCTTTGATTATGATAAAAGTAGAATTATAATTTTTAATCCTTTATATCTGACCTAAGCATTCTAACAAAAAATATTGTTTAGAATTGGGCAATGTGACCAAAATATCATACAGTATCACATTATTTTGGCAGTATAGGTATTATATTTTTTTCTCTCCAAATCAGTTCTGCAATCATGGTGCTACTTTGATCAGAAGTATCTATTATCATCCAATTTCCACACAAAATTCTGTACAGTATAATAGTACAAAAATATCTTTATAAATCCATGATATTAGACCATGATATCCATGATTATCCATGATATGGATATTCTGGTTCTAAATTGTAAGACTGTCATATTTCACTTTTTAGGTTCCATCTGTTGGAGGCAGAACAACTGCAGTGTCTTTCTCATAGGACAGCAAGATTTTGTTGAATTTCAAGACACCAAGAGGAAAAGAACAAGAAACTTATTTTGTGAATAGACAACCCGTAAAAGTCAATACAAATTCTAGTTCTGACAATGGGTATGTTCAACCAAAAGGAGGACAAGAGCTCCAACCTGCAGAACATATATGAGAAGACTAAAGAGATGGTGCTGGCTTCCCAGGGCCTTCACCATGTAACTTACATCATCAAAGAACTGTGTGTGCTGTTATCTGGTCACAGATCAACCAACATTTTGGCAGAAGACCAGGCATACAAGTATGAACTACTCCTCCAAAATCAGTGTATGTGGGTGTGAATGAATGAATGAATGAATGTGAGGCAGATGTTGTAAAGCACTTTGAGTAGCTGACAGACTAGAAAAGTGCTATATAAATGCAGTTCCAGTTTCTCTAACCCTAGTCCTAGTCGGTCTGCTGTTTTTTTTATTTCGTGTCAAATAATTCTGATGTTACATCCGTTAAAACATTAAAATATCACAGTAATAAAATGCAAACTGTTTCTGAAGTCTATTCTTTTTAGACTCAATGTATCAGGAATTCTGTGCTCACTATTTACACTAGAGTGGTAGTAGAAATAACTAACAAGTAAATGTTAAATGCATCGTAACCCCTTAATACCCATCATGGGTAATTCATCATGTTTTTATGGATGCACTATTATATTGAATAGAATATATCCATATATCTTGTGCATCATTTTATAAACATTTCCTTGTAAATCAGCAGGATTTAGTTGGTGTCTTTGGAAACCTCGTTATCTCGACTAGAAATTAAAATAAAGTTCTGTGAGTTTGAACAAAGCAATAATGAATCCACTGATGGAAACGGCAGGTAGTAAGGGGTTAAAGGAAATGTTTAAAATTTCTGAAAGCGTAAGCTATTGTTAACTAATGAAGGCTGTTTGGACATTCAGAAATTTCCCCACTTAACTTTGGTGTGAAAATGTTTGATACTTCAAAGAAGGAGTTAAGTTATTGATCGACATCAGAGACTTCTTAAAATCCTCAAGACACTCTCCCTCTTAAAAGAAACTAGTGCAGTACCCAGTCAAAAGGGGCTGATTGCTTGGCCTCGGGTGTTATTGCTTACAGCTTTTTGGGAGAAGGATCTGGCTGCTTGCTAGGAGCTGCAGCGAGAGGCACCCGCAGCACAGAACCTTTGTTTTTCTGCGATGAACATGGTTAAAGTTTATGGCTGTGCCCAGTCCAAACCCTAAACCCTAAACATAATCCTAACCTTAACCTCCTTATGGCCACATAATGTTTAAATGCAGAAAAACTGGGTCCTCTCGCTGCGGGTGCCTCTCATTGTGGTTCCAGGTGCCTCTCCCTTTGGTTCACTGTAGCTGCCAGGCTGCAGCTAGACATTGTTGTTTCTGGAGACCAGTGTTGGGGGTAACGCACTATAAAATAACACATTAGAGTACTTAGAGTATTATTTCCGGGTAATGAGTAACCTAACGCGTTAGTTTGCAATTCAAGTAGTCCCTAACTGAGTTACGTTTTCAAATGAGCCTCGCGTTACTTTTTTTCTTTAAAAGTGATGTTCGTCCTCTTTTTGTTGCTACAATTAAAAAAAGAAAATTAAAAGAATAAAATTTCTGATGCATTTTGTACTCTCTGTGTATTTCCTGCTACTTCTCTCCAGCTGGTGTGTAAGCTGGTGTTGGGGGTGTGACAGTGCGCATGAGCAGCTCAGTCCACAAGCGAAATCATGGCAGAGAGGTCAGCCTTTAACGTGTGGAAATATTCACATTATTTTGAATTTGTGGGTCAAAAGAACAAGAACATTTCAGTAAAATGCAAGTTGTGCCCGGGTGACAAGCATATGTCAGCTGCAAGGAACTCCACATTAAAAGGTTACATACATTAAAAGGTTCATTGGATAATTTGCACAGGAACTGAAAAAGGGTTTTAACACAATGCAAAAGTAATCTATAAGTAATCTAACGCGTTACCTTTATTAGCAGGTAATCCAGTAATGTAACTAATTAGTTTTTAATGGCAGTAACTTTGTAACTTAACAAATTACTTTGAAAAGTAACTTTACCCAGCACTGCTGGAGACTGCAGTGTGTGTTGGTCAGTCTCGTTTGTTACTACTGAAGTTCGCTGCTCCAATAATCTTAGTCTTTGGTTGATGGTACTTCATGTTCGTCTCGCAAAGGTAAATCAAAATGCTCGCAACCGGTGCCTTTTTTGATGATGGACTACAAAACTCATACATGTGCACGAAACAGTGTGTGCACGCTGAAGACCATCGGGGTGTTGCACTGCCACTGTATGTTTTAAGTGCTTTTCACAGTGGCACTATTCACTTATTTACTATTCACTATTCACTTGTGGCTTATTATGAAGGAGCTACTGAAGGTACCCAGGTATTAAGAAGAGAGTAGATTGTGCTATGAAAATGTGTGAAGCTCAATATCCCATGGCCCACCCTGCAACCGGAGACAACCAGATCTTGCTATGACAGGAAAAAGCTGCACCAGGTGAAAAAGAAAACAGGAGAAAACAGCTCCTTCCCATCTTCTCAGAATTCCTGGATGAACTTGAAGCTACATGGCAAGTCAAGCCATACAGAGACAAGCACCCCATCCCTGGTGGCTCCCTGCTTGGCTGTGAGGAGACAGAGCTACATGGGTTGCATCACATGCCACAGGTGGAACCACTTGTGGCCTCTAACCCCATCTTCACCCCAAGACTCCCATGTTGGTGTCGGGATCCTCCCTGCCCTCCAGTCCAGCCTAATGGACAAGAGCTACAAAGCAGCCGCCCTCACTGTCCAGGCCCTGGATGCATCTTCACTCCTAATGACCTACCAGGCAGAGCTGGAGGAAGAGATGACAATAAAGTCAGACACGAAATTGTGGAAGATTTGCATTATTACTGACCACTGCCTACACCTCCAAAAAGTGGCAGTCCAGGCCAGAGGCAGACCAATGGGCTTAATGGTCCTGCAAGAAAGAGCCAGGTGGCTAAACCTGGTACCAACCTAGCCACTAGTGAGAGAGAACATCCCCTGGTTGCACTTGTTGTCCTGCAAGGTCTCTTTGGCTCAGCAGTAGGAAAGACGAACCCCTAGAGCTCTGCCTGCCCAGGAAGGCCTAGACAAGCAACACAGGACCCCCACAACAGATTTTTGCACAAGCGGTTGCATGCTCCACACCTTGCTAAGGGATCCCTAAACTCCCCAGGGCATAGTCTGCTCCACAGGCCGCTCCCAGGGCTCCACATGCCAAGACCCTTTGGTTAAAGAAGCCAAAGGAGCAACCAAAGCCGGCCCGCAAGAGGGTCAGCAAGCTCCTCCACTCACTTGGGGTGTGAGGAGGAAGAAGCAAGCTGTTTGACACACCATTGATTAAGGGGGAGCACGAGGGCACTGTTCCTACCCCGTCACCTACTCTTCCTCCTCCTCAAACTCAGTTCTGCAGCATGTTCAGTGGAACCGGTTCACTGCAGCATGCACAGCAGGGAGGGTGTTGTCTCCCCCTGGTGGAGAGGAGAGTATGCGGGCCAGGCCACAGATGAAACATAGCCAGGTGTTGCCGCAAGAAGGCGGCATTTTAACATGGGCGTATTGACCAGCCAGCCTCTTTTCAGTGAGAAAGAAAGAATGGATGGCAAGTAAAAAATCAGAATGGGTGTTTAAAATGATAGACAGGAGTTACAGACTGCAATTTGCAATCTTTCAGCCTCAGTTCAGGTGAATATTTTATTCTCAGGCTTGAGGGGAATCACCTCATAATTTACAAGAAGAGATCAATTCACTGATGAAGAAAGGAGCTATAAGAATACTTCCATCTGGTCAGAACCAGGATGGATTTTATTCAAGATACTTCCTAATCCCAAAGGGGGGTGTCTTTCAGGGGGTTTCTTACGAGTATCTGCTTCTCCATTGTGGCCTCTTACGCAGCCTGAGGGTGTGATGATAAATGTGGTAAAGAGTGCAATGTCCAGGGACCTATGAAGGCAGGTCAAGGAATGGCAAGTGGAGCACTCCACTATACTATTCACATAAACTGACTGGAACTAATGGCTGTGGATCTGGTTCTATGACACTTCCTTCCTTTTCTGGAGGGCCACCACGTATTAGCCAGGTCAGACAACACCGCAGTGGTGGCATATATCAACAATCGGGAGAGGGGGGGCTCAGGTCCGCCAGGGTAAACACATTAGCACAGACTAATTTTCAGTCCCTGAGAGCAACTCATGTACCGGGTGTTATGAATTTGGAGGCGGATTTGCTCTCAAGAGGCAATGTGCTTTATGCAGAGTGGAGGTTGTACCTAGAGGTGATAAAAATGATTGGGCGGAGGTGGATCTCTTTGCGACTTGAGAGAATGCTCAATGTCTCATGTTTTTCTCAGAACACGATCAGATGGTGCCTCTGGTAGTGGATGCGTTGGCACACAAGTGGCCCGTGTTCTCCTTTATGCTTTTCCCCCAGTCACTCTAATATCTCTGCCTCTGGTGGGAGTCCATGAGGAGGCCTACCATTAATTTTGATACCCCTGAGTTGGACCGGGAAGCATTGGTTAGTGGACATAATACAACTCCTTTGTGTTCAGCTGGCGCCACTACCCCTCTGCAGAGATCTGGTGTCTCAGGTGTGGGGAGAAAAATTCCATCCATACCCGGATAGACTGGCTCTTTGGGTTTGGCCCCTGAGAGGTCTAATTTGACAGTGGTGGGACTTTCGCAGAATATTATTGATACAATTCACAGTGCCAGCGGTTTCAAAACAACGGCTTTTCCAATGGAAATTGGGGGCTATTGCTATTGCTTATTGCTGGGATATTGCAATAAAAGGCTTCTGCTGAGGGCATGCAAGGGGTGCTTTCCAGAGTGAGATGCTTACTCATGCTACATGCAAATAACTTAAAGTTCGTTGGTCCTAAAGGCTTGTCCTACCTGACTCTTGACCTGACAGCTTGAATTCCTTTTTAGGCCATATAAACTGTCAGGTGTTTGTTACTGTAGGTTGTTCTGTCTAAATAAAGGTTTCAAATTTATTTCATGCCAATCAAAGCAATTAGGAGTTAAATACATGTGACTGATAACCAGTCCCCACCCCACCCCAAACATCAGTTTGTGTGCTGTGCAATCTCTGAATGAGTTGAATTTCTCTTTGTAGACATGAACAACTCAAATACCAGAGAACACACATGGGACTGTATGTGGAATTTATACACTTCAGAGATTTTAACTTTTACACTCAAATAGACTTTAGACTATCTAAGGTGCCATCTAAAGTGAGTCAGAAAATACACACATTGCCTGAGTAGGCCTTACCAGTTGATTTTCAAGTTAAAACTTCATCCGGATACATTTAGATAATATCAAATGTAGCAGTTTGGTTGATAAGTCTGTGAATGATAACAAGTACAGTTTTGGTTGAAGATTAATAGTTCGCTAATACAGATGATGTTGATGTTTTATAATGAAAAGGGGAATGACTGAGTTTGTTTTCTTGTTTTTGCAGCTCTAGAGTACCACAATCTGAACACCTCCATTGCCACCAGAGACTTCTGGGTTATCACAGGTAAGAATGTCACTGTTTCACATCTTTATATTAAATATTGAGAGAAGTAACTATGGCATATCAGTTATGTGTCCATATCAGATAACAAAGAACCCCTTTAGATACTCTCTTGGTACAGTGACTTCATTAATTGTTTAAGATACTCTTGCAGCACAGCTTTGACAAGTTGTTTTCCACTGAGGCATTCTTTGCTACTTGTGATAACAATCTGAACGGGCAGTCAGCGACTGTTTGTAGAGCATGTGACTATTCATGTTGTGCATATGCAGCTAATATGAGGTCATTGATATGGTTTGTGTGATACTGATGAGTAGTTTCAGGATCACCTTCTCTGACCCCACAATAAATATTGTTTATCTTGTGTGATAACTTTGCTTTAAAGGAAAAATCCATTCTAAACAGAGTTCACATAGTCATCTGTAAGGTGTTGTGGAGATTGTTTATGATTTATTCTGTGTAATGGAACACAGTGGATAAACTTTCACAAAGCTAGATGTGAGAGAACCAAGACTAATCTGTGAAAAACCTTGTACCATTGTCACTGTTCAAATTCATAGGAGTAATTTTATATGTGAATTTAGAGATTTTTTTTTTTTTTTTTGCTAAGTGTTAGCAGTGCTGTCTTTAGATGTGAGTATATATATAGTACAGCCTGAACACATCTCTGAGTGTTCAAGGGCACCCACTCTGCTATGTAATGGACAGGCCTTTTAGATCAGACTCTATAGGCTCTTAACCCTGCACTTACTGGGATGAGAGGCCTAGTCACTTCAAGGTCATCCCGCAGTTAATGGGATTTGCGCACACTGAACAAGATGTACGACCAGGATTATTGCTTTTTAACCCTTACTAAACATAACAAATTAAGACTACATTCTCATTCATAGCAATGACCTGGGGGAGCATTAGCAAGATGAAGTGTTATGGTACATACATGTACACACACCAAGGTCTCGAGCTGGTGGTACCTTTTGTTTTGTATTTAATTGAGGGAGGGAGCTTCTATTTTACTTCCCTTGCCCAGATTTCCCCACTTCGTCTGGTGATCTGAACTGGGCTAAATAAGTTGTTCCTCTCCACCTCCCCCTACTTCCTCCTATCTTTTTACTGCCTTCATGGAAAGTACTTTTCCACAGATAAACACACAGGTTAAAGGATGATTCTGATATTTTTAAACCTGGGCCCTATTTTCCCATCTTGTTGGGTCTAAATTATTGATTGAATGATTGATTGATGGATTGAGGAACAAAAGTTTTTAGAATCGTGCAATATTGACCGAGATCACTATAACTGGCAACTGCGAAACAGCCACAATGTAATCATCAGTGTAATAATTGCATGTTGTCATTCTAAATGTTTGAAACCACCTGACTCTCATTCCTGAACTTCATGTTTGGGCATGACACTGGCAATTTCTGTCATAAAAAATTAAATAAATTGGGTCAAAATCGGGCTGAATTTGTGTTGTCTGACCCCGGCATTAGATGTGCAAATAAGGCACTGTCATCAGTAGAGTGTTAATTTATTGTTCTTCATGAATTAGTTGTTCATTCAATGTAAATTTGTTTTGTGAGTCCTGCACAATTCATGTTAACATGGCATGAAAGGGGTGGCTCCAGCGACAGTGGATGGGAAAAAATTGTTTGACTCACTAGATTAAAACTGCTTTGCAGACCCAAGGGCAGAGGAAAGTACACAGCCATTACTTCTAGTATCATCAGTATAGTTACAAAGCATAAACCACCTTTGTAATGCTAACGTTATGATTACCTTGATTTGACAGGAAAAAAAATGACATGTTGTCAACAACAGGTTCTAACAGAAAAAAAAGAAAATATTTTTCTTCAAATATCCCGCTAGAAGCACAGAAACACCACAATGAGGACAGAATTCCAGAAAGACTCAAAGATGTCACCCTCAGTAGTTTAGTTCAGCTGCTAAGCGCTAACAGAGGCAGTCTTTGGTGCTAAGCCAAAGCTACTCTCCCCTGCTGCAGTGGCTGAGCACAGCTTTAGCCTGGTCAACATAACTGACCGCAGTGAAAAGTTCCCTCTCCTGTTCTACACAGTTGACAGCAGAGAGATCAAATGGCTACTAGCATGATAAGCTGTAGCAAAATAAGCTGTAGCATGGTTGGTGTCCGGGTTCAGTGGGAAAATATATGTCAGCCGGAAAAAAAAGTAAATGCAACGACATATTTTATATTTTACTCTTCAATTTCACATTAAAATATTGAACACATAGTATCACAGTAATAACCAACTTGAAGTGTTGGAACAGAATTTGACCTTATCTGGTGGGGCCCCGTGTGTCACCTACTAACTTACCACCCCTCTCCCACTTTAAATTTCCCCTCTTTCTGTTCTTCCCTTGTGCCACTCTATCCTGTTTTGTTTTTTCATCTCCATTTGCAGTGATTCAGGATGTGGATAACTTTAGCCTGGAGGGTCAGTACCAAAGCTTTGCCAGTCTAATGGAGCAGCGGCTAGCAGAGCTGTTTATGGTGGCAGGCCAGCAGGGTACTCGTTTCAAGAGAGCTACCACTGTGGGCAGCTACACTGTCCAGGTAAGATTGAAGCACCGGCGCAGCAGCCCACAGGGGACGTCATCTCTCTGGAAGAATGAACTCTTCTAGCACTACGATGCTGGCTGTTACAGAATAAAAACACTGAATCACTGTAGATGACTTTTCTGACATCTTTACCTGAATGCCCTGGCATGTGTTTATGAGTCAGTAGCCTAATGAGGGCAGTAATCCAATGTTTATGTTGGCTTATTTCTTACAATATAAATATTTCATGATGAAGTTGAAAGCAGAGGCACGCACTCATATTTCTGCACGCACAAGCATGATTATTTGTGGTCAGCCCTTGATAATTAGGGAATTTTCTGCTCATAATCTGCTAATTGTGCATCAAAACAAGTCAGGTTGAATGTTTTACTAACAAAATAGGGTGTAGTATCCTCCGTGGTGCTTGTGCATTTGTTCTCAAGTGACTACAAAACTAAACATATTGTTTTGCCTTTCGCTGCATTTTCTCAAATTTGCTTGGTTTTCCTCGTTGAAACGTAAGCAGTTCCATAACAAAGAGCCAAGCCATTCAGTGTGATCTTGTATGTATATTCAGGGTACTTCAGGCAGACTTGTTTCATCGTTGTTCTTTTCCAATCAGATGGTGAGCATCCGGAGGGTGACAGGGTTAAAGAACCCAGCAGAGATGACCTACTACGTCCAGCAAAATGGCATCCCATTACCAGGCACGTCTGCTGCCAAGGTCCTGAACACAGTGGATTCTCAGACTATGGCACTCACACTGGGCTACTTTGTCCAACTGCAAGCAGAACGTAAGCACAGCATCCCGGTAACATCTGACAAGCAGGCAGATGGATAGACAGACAGGCAGACAGAAATACATGACTCACACTGAGTTTAGAAAGAAGACATGGTACTGCGGTGAGGAGAAGAGAAGAAAGGGTTGAGAAAGCTTTTTGCTTCTTAATCTCTTCGAAATGCTCCAGGCAGGACATTGTTTGTTTGAGCTGCAGTGCTGTTCATTGCTGAGAGAGGAAGAGCCAGGCTTGGTCAATGGAGAGAGAGAGAGTATACTGCATTCTCTTATAGATTTTTGCCTACAATAGCTGAATCAGGCTTCCTGTGTATCAGGTTGGGCTTCACGCCGTGTCTGCTAGTCAGTGTGGGTGTGACGGATGTATCTGCATGTTTTAGTAGTCAAATGTATGCTTTGCATTGTACTTGCATTGAGCCAGATATATCCTTTAAGCTTTAAATCATGTATTTTATAATGTGATCAGGACACTTACATACAACTACGTGTTAAGCTTGTGCACATGCACAGACATAACTTTTGCCATTTACCATGCAGAGCTCTGTTTTTGTGCCTTGATCAAGTACAGTGACTTTGTGCAAGCCAAGTTGAGCACAAGTGCATTTTCTTCCCACTTGTATCAATTTAGTAATTTTATGGCTTACTATGACATTGCTTGTGCCATAATGGGCAGTGAGCAACTAGAGGGAACTTTCGATACAAATTGGGTGCAATGTTGGTGTCCAAACATATGCAAGCAGCTTCGACATCTCAGACTGCAGAATGCCTGCACAGACGCAGGCGTTCTGTGCTATTCTCAGGGCTTAAATTGGTGGATATTGGCACATAGACCTTGCAATATCATATGTATTATTATGTTTGTTATGCTTGCCTGTTTCACTTTGGTATAAATTCTTCAACCAGCAGGCACATTTACTTGCACATCAAAAATGTGATTTTAATACGATTAAGAAAATAATGCCAGTTAGGCAGCATCTGTACTGGGTTACATTAAGGGCTGATTACTTGTCATCCACATCTGTTTGTAGGATGTATAAGGTCTTCCTTTATGGTTGATTAAGTTCATATTGTCACCTGAAGGCAACATGACTGGTATGTTTATTCCATCTGTAGCCTCTAATTTGAGGGATGTTGTGCACATTTTCAAAGTGCCTTGCAATTACACAGTACCTACATTGGACATGTAGGTACCTAGATTAAATATTGAGCAATCAGCACCAGACTCTTGTAAAATGGGTACACAAATTTCTGCGCTTTTGGGCACACAAAACTGGTTAGGTATAATTTGGCAGGCCATTCCACACAACTTTCAAGTTTATACAGTACAAATCATCACTAATCCTCACTCTGTGTCCTCATCCAAACATGCTGGGTTGCTGGAATGCAACAAATGCATGCACCATCCCCTTTACAGTGGGTTTCCCAAAAGTAGGGCCTGAAGCATTGAATGTTTAATTGCCATAGAGAAAGGCTTATGGGTGTGATGGACAACATGGTGGGATGGAGGACAATCATGGCTGTGATTGTTTGGGTTAACTTTGGTAGTGGCAGGACAAGGAACATGTGTGTGTGTGTGTGTGTGTGTGTTTTTTTTCTGTTTTGTTTTGTTTTTCTTTTTTTTCAGATAAAAGAAAAAAAGTACTTCAGTCATGTAAACAGGATTAGTATGGGGAGCTGTCGGAATATATAATTATGTAAACATTTTAAACAGACTGTTGCTTTTCTCACAGTATTGACAATAGCAGTACATGTAAGCATAGCCAAATATGATGAATTGGATTTTTAATCACTTAAGTAAAACAAAATACAGGCAATTGACAATACTGGGGAAAAATTTACTGTACTACAGCGTAGGGTGTAACTGCACATCGTGTTATTGTGTGAATCCTTGTTTTCCAAAATATCATATCAGCATCATTATGCATGGAAGATATGGTGACTGGGCATTCACCTTCTCCAGAAATGTGAATTCACCTCAAAAATCACCTGACATGGGCATCATCTGCCCATGGTAGCATATTTGGGGAGCCATAAATTCAGGTGCTGTATATTGATTCATTCAAACTGACTGCATTTCCCAAATAAGAACATTTGTTATCTCTTGGGAGAAGCTGGTCTGGACTCTCCTCTCCATTACAAAACTGACAGCATCCTGTGCCATGGCGGGGATTGCACTGCTTTTAAAGGGGATGAGAAGAGCCGATTTGATTGGTCATGGCTGATGCCAGCCCCTACCACACATACTTATAATGTATTCCTCCAAATTCAACCTATTTTACAGCTACACCTTCACTACACCAGTGCCTCAGGTTGTGAAATTTCTAAAAATATGTCACCCAAATGAGTTTGTGCCATAAACTTGCACCACTGCCTGTGTCTGCAGCTTGATTCATGAAAATAGAGCCCATAGATTATGCAGGGTGCCACATGATGAAGTCATGATGGAGAAAATGTGTTTATTTTTTTCAGCTGTGGTCAAGAACCCCCCGAACAACCTGTGGATCATCGCTGCAGTGTTGGCGCCAATTGGTGTAGTAACACTCATCATCATCATCATCACAGCTGTTCTCTGCAGGAAGAACAAGAATGACTTCAAGGCTGATGCCATTGGCAACCTCAACCCTCGTGCTAAGGTCTATCATCTATCTATCTATCTATCTATCTATCTATCTATAATATTTCATATAAGGTTAATGTGTATGAGCTTGTGAGTGTGCAGATTGTGTGTGTGTCAGTGTGTGCTGAGGGTCTACACTGATGAGTGTGTGTGTGCCTTTTGTGAGAGTGACATTTTGGTTGGTGCAGATAACTGAATTGTTATATTACATGTTTTACTGCAGCATCTGTTTTGTTCCATCTGCATCGTTTGTTTCACTGCATGGCCAGGAGAATTTCCCTGAAAAGATAATTAACACAATCTTCAACATTGAACCTTGAGCACACACAAACACATAGACAAACACGGACACACACACACACACATACACACATGCACATGTAGAGATAGAGAATACACATTCACTGAAAAGATGGCCAGAAAAGCAGCTTGATGAAAATGTGTCCTGCCTCTTAAACACAATTTCTCTTGTTTTCAGATGGCGTATCGCAGAGATGTGGGCTATTACCACCAGGTATCTGCCTCTCTCTCTTTCTCTCTCTCTGTTTCTTCTCATTACTGATCTGCCTGTTCATCTTGAGGGCTTAACTGTGTGCCAACAGTGGGATTTGACCTGGATTCTAGTCAGACACCAACACCTACAATAGATTTTTATCCATCCTGCTGCTCTCATGAAAACTGAGTATACAGCGGCACTTTGGAATAATAAATCTTTCACAATGTGATTTTCTTGGTTGAAAGGCTATTATTTTTCCTTTACCAATTTCCAGATGGCAAATTTGAAAGGCTAAGCTCTACTAAGGATGGAGTGGTTATGTACGAGATGTATTTTCCAGCAGAATGTGTGTGCGTATGTGTTTATGTTGGGTGTTGCTGGCATTTATTTGTTTTGTGGACACGACCAGAAGATTGAAAACTGTTTCCATTATTGTTGCATCAAGGATGTTACAATCTCCACAGCCCACACATCAGAGAGTCCTCTTCTTGTTTTTCTGCTCACTCTATCTCTTGACTTGTGCATGTCAGTATAGATAAATGAAAATGTAGAAGAAAACACCTAACCCATTGGACAATACAGGGCATGTCACACCAAACAAGTTGTAAAATCGTTTTTTCTCATCACAGTGTTCAGTGGTACAGTATTTTGGTAAACTGAACTGAAGACCTATCGTGTGCCAATGTGTTGAACCTCAGCAACTTCAATGCTATTGTCTGTTACAACTGTTACACTAAAACATGCAAGTTTTTTTTTTTTTTTAACATAATTAACAGAATAACAGTTGGTGATATATTATAATGGCACTGCCCTCAATTAACTGATTTTTTTTTCTGACATACGTTTTGCTTACAAGTATATATAATATAGCTTTCTGTAAAATGTTAAAAAAAAAACGAAAGAAGAAGAAGAAGAAGAAGAAGAGGAACTCTCTTTCAGGAGGAAGTTCCTCCTGAAAGTTGAACATAACCATTGAGGCAGCACTAGGTTTTAGTGTATACTCTCCGTATCTGTAGGCCAAACACTTTCATCACTTACCCCTTTGAGAATTTCCACCCTGTGAACCAGCTAGCACTTTTATCTAGTGTGAAAACTTTATCACAAGACATATTTTAGTGTGTGTACGTTTGTATGTGTGTGTATGTTACAGAAGAAGAGGGAATGTATGTACTTTAGTCAGGGGAATAGCACTTATTGATTGCACTGTGGTTTGGATGCATTGAGGCAATGATGTATGATTGACAGTTTCTGACACTGTGAAGGAGAACTGCTAAATCTTTCAAAAAGCGTGTGTGGTTGAACAGGAGGATCCCATTGTGAGTCCTTGTCCTCATCCTCTTTGCCCTCTAGTGTGTTATAATGTCTAACTTAATTAATGTGTTACTGTAAAAGTCTGCAAATCTCATCTTGTCCCTGCCCACTGTGAGTCATTTATTCAACATGAATTGGGAAGTAAGATGAAAAGCGCTTCACTTAAAGCAGCACTTATCAATTTCAAGGCACTGCAGCACAGTAATCCCAGTTATGTTCCCTAAATCCTTTGGACATCTCTTAAAAGCTACATGTTGGAGCAGTTTTGAGATGTCTGTCTAAGTGACAGCTCTGGCAGCCTGGAGCATATCTGTGTCTTGCTGCGAGTCTGTCTATGTGAGTACCTGTATGTGTACAGAAATCAATCCTCTTAAAGCTTTCAAATTTCTCATCCCCCTTTACATCCAACCCTATCCCCACCCACCAGCCTGTCCAGGGTTTTGACTATGCCAAGCAGCACCTGGGCCAGCAGGGAGGGGATGAGGAAACCCTGCCTGTCACTCAGGATACGCTGGTGATGCCCCTACCAATCCGGGATGCAACACTTTCCCTGGAAAAGGCCCTGCAACAGGAGGGCACCGCCAGCAAGAAGAACCTCACTACTGACAAACACAAAAGGTATTGTTACCGCCATACATAGCCCCCAAAAAGTCAAACTTACAGAAAACTGTGAAACAAAGAATGGATTTAATTCTAACCATCCATGCATTTTAGACATTTTCCAATATATTTTCAATAGTTTGTTATAGTTTGTTTGGGTTTGCTCCCAGGATCATGGCGGACAATCTCAGTCAGACTAAAGTAGAGACTGAGGTATTCCTCAGCATATTGAAGTTACTAAAATAACTTTTTGATGATGTTTTGATGATCTCAGCTTTACATGCTCTTGGCTGTAGCTTTTGTTGCTGGATGTAGCTCAAATCCCACACTGATATTTTTCTGTGGATATCACTGGGACATATCCTTTATTTTATCTTGGAAAGGAGATTAAATGCTGCCATAAAGTGTTGTGACCAAAAAAAAAAAAAAATGTTTGGGTTTGTTCATGATATCACATCAAATCAAGTTAATTTATAAGGCACTTAACAAAACAAGTTCGTCACAAAGCATTTTACAGAGCAACAAAGTACAAAAATGCAATAAGAAAAATACAACACAGTCAGTGAATAGGACAGATCTTGTGTGTTACAAATGTGTGTCTTATTCATGATTGAGGGTAAGGGAGACTGCAAGAAACTCTGCCAGTTCACTGATGAGCTACCGTATTTCAGGATTTGTGTTGGACTGCAGTGAAGAGCGAGCTAAGCCTTTAAATAGAGCTGTTGATTAATCTTTACTCCGATCCTCACCTGTGGTCACAAGCTTTGAATACTGACCAGAAGAAAGAGATTGTGGATACAGTTGGCTAAAATGAGGTTTTTCTTCAGGGTGTCTGGCTTTACTTTTAGTGAGCAGGTGAGGAGTTCAGTGATCCAGGGGGATCTTGGTGTCCAGTTGCTGCTCCCCTAAATTAAGAGGAGCCACTTCAGAGGGGTTCAGGTAGTTAGCGAGGATGACCTACAGGTGCCTGCCTTTAGAGGTTTAGCGAACAGAACCAACTGGGAAGTAGGGTCAGGACATGCTGAAGGGAATTTGTCTCCCAGCTGCTCTGGGATCACCTGGGAGTCCTGCTGAGGAGCTGGAGGAGGTTCAGGGCTCTGGGCTGCTGTTTTTGCCCTGTTTCCACTGTGACCCTGACTCTGACAAGAAAATGGACAGAGAGATGGATGTAATTTAGAGACAATGACAGTGTCTGGATCACATGGCATGTGCAGGAAACTGCTTCTAAAGAGAGTTGGATAAGGCACTGTGCATTGCAGTAATTTGCTTTTAATGAGAGTTGATCCAGAGGAGGGAAATGCCTGGTTTTGGAGTTGTTTCTGAGGTGTAAAAATGTTGTTTAAGATAATGCCTTGATCTGATTGTTGAAAGAGCCAAGATCTGATTAGGAGTAATCTTGCTGGAATCCAGATTGAAAGTGAAATCAGAAATATGAGTTGTGGGTCTAAAATGAGCACTTAGGGTTTGTCTGTATTTAGGTATAAGAAGTTATTTGTCATCAAGCTTCTGGGGTTTAGGACATATACAGGAATGACCTTTTTTTGTAGCTGTGTTTTTTCACCTGCTCTTACTGCAGTGTAAGATTCTGTATTATTGTCATATGAATGGAAGAGAACATCATATTCTCATGATGTTACAGAGAGGACGCTGGAAATGAAAATGGAAGTGGACCCAGAACTGAACTTTAAAAACTGTAGAAGGGACAGAGGTGTTACCATCAGCTATGACAAACTGTGATCTGTTTGCTTGGCAGAAATAGAAACATTTGAAAGCAATGCCGCTCAGGTCAAGAAGGTTTTCTAAGCAGTCAAGAAGAATTAATTTGATGATCAACAGCGTTGAAAGCTGCATACTGAGACACACAAAAATTGATGCAGTGCCCTGGTCTGTGGCCAAAAACAGGTCCATGTGGGATTTTGGTTAATGCTTCCCCTGTGCTCTAACGGAGTCTGAAGTCTGATTGGAAGATGCCATAGATGTTCTTTGAAATGACTGAATATCTTGTTAATTCGACTGAACTGCTCTGTAGGCCCTGGCTGAGTGACGCTTTTGAGCTTCTACTATTCTACTTAAGGAATCTTTTTTTTTCCCAAGGAAGTGTTTAAAGTGATATTTTTCATCTTATCTCTCAGTGAGTAGAAGATGTTTCTTCTGACATCAGAGATTTGCCAGATGGTTATCAGTTGAATCATGGGAATTTATTCAGGACTATTTTGAGGCTTCTCCTGTTGCCCCCGAGCTTCTAAAATCCAGAGCTAATATGCATATGGATATTAAATACATTTTCACATTATTGCTTTTCCCCGTGCCATTTTTTCTTTTGCTAAATACTAGAACTTAGCACCTTCTTCATCTAAAATAGTTTTCATATAACAGCCACAAAACCCCTCACCCAACCCTAAGCCTAACCTTAACCCATTCATAATAAGGCCACTCTGTCACTGAGAGAACTGGCAGGTTCTAAAAGGTTAATTTTTAATTTTTAATAGTTTGTGGTACAGATGTATAAGAATTTTAAAATGATTAGATGGGCATAACATATCTTAACAAAGCTTGGAAGTTCCACTGTCAGCTCCCTGTAGCCTTAATTATATAACAGGTTTATTATAGTTATTTGCATGTGTTTGCATGTGTTATCCAAAGGATTGTGTCACTGCTCTCTCAGTAGTCTCCTGTGTTTAATAGAGAGAGGCATGACAGCATAATACAGAAAATCCCTCTTGCCCTCTCAGCTCGTTGTGCTCCCACACTGAATGATAGTCAGTCATTAACAGGGTTCTCTGTACGGGAAGGTGAAACTGACCATTTTTCACCTCTGACAGTCAGTATAGCTGTTTCAGAAATTAATGGTCATGTTAAATCATGCCAAATTATTTTATCGAGGAGCGCAAAAGGCGTAATTTTTCAAAGTGATTCAGGATAATGAAATATATGTGACAGGATGGGGAATCTATAGACTGCAAGTGTTATAAAAGTGATTTTGGAGATTCCTGACGCAGCAAAAGTTTTTCCTGACTTGATCATCACAGCTAATGGTCTCACAGTCGACTGTATTCTTACTAGATATACTCTTTACTTGTGACCATTCATGGCCATATTTGCAGTTTTTATTCAGCACATTGCACATCTATCCTAATAGATAACATCCTCCTTGTTTAATATTTATCCATTACTGTTTCATGTTATACACATACACAAAATACAATGACAAATAGCATGACTGCAAAGATCAGATATAGTGTGTAACTGTGTGTGATTTTTTAAAACTCTCTCTCAAGGCTGTGTAAACTTAACCAGATTTTTACATGAGTGTATTTATAACTTTAGAATTATTTTTGGCAGTGTAGCTGTCATTGCAGTATTATCAGTCATGCAATCAATTTGCAATCAACTTGCAGATGTTCATGCTCTATATTTTCTTTTTATTCTTATCTTTAATTCTTATTTGCCTGCTATCTCTTCTCTGGAGATTTTTTTGATCTGTCAGTTGCCACCCCTTAAACTTCATGCAGCAAATACTCAAACACACAACCATTCCCACCAGGAAATAAAGATATTCTTTGGATAATGAGAACTTTTAATACAAAATGCATCTTTGACTTATGCAAAGCCTATGAACATTGCATGGAGCATTTTGTAGCACTGCCTCAATGAGACCAGCGAGAGTAGTCAGTGTCCCACTGCTTATCATTTTTACCAAACAATTAGGGGATAGACCATAGTGCTTTGATGTCACATTCAGCCTCTTGGCCCTCTGAGCTGGGGTTTGATCAGCTCTAATTCAAGCTACAGTACAGCGCTTGAAGCTTGTTAAACAAGAATTGGATAAAACAATTGTTCTATTAATGAAAGAAAACTCTTGCTCCACTGTGCACATGGCCATGCACGCTGATTTGAAACTCATACACGTTTACTCGCCCAAACAAACACACACACACACACACACACACACACACACACACACACACACACACACACAGCCTAGCAATGGAATCATTAGATTTCAGTATTATTATAATCAAAATGCAAGGTTAACTATCTGATAACATTCACGTTTTAATGTGTTTCTGTGATGCTGCTGCACTTCAAGTTCTGGGTAATCAGATTATTCTTGTGTTGCTGTCCTTCCGCTTTATGACCACTGGGTAGAAATTAATAAACCATCAGCACACCAGGGCTGAATAGTCTTGTTTTAGTAGGGAGGCTTTTAGTAGGAGGCTCAGTGTTGTGTTGTTGCTGACAATGAATTGGCAAACAGTTGTCTAATATACAATAAAAACAATGCCAAGTACAACAAATACAGTAACATATTATGTATTTAGAGTGAGACTGGATTCAGGCGTAAAAGAGGGAGGGAGGAAGGTGAGGCTCTTAAGTGGAGGGATGACATAACCTGGCTGTGAGCCCAGCTTCCCGAGAGCTCACCGCCTCTCCTGTTGCTATGGTTACTTACAGCAGGTTGCCGAGCGAGGACGGTTCCGTCATCAGCAACGAATCAGAGAAGCTGAATTCCGGCAGGGTCTTGACAGTGCAGAAAGTCACAGCGCAGCAGAAACTGACAAAGGAGGAGACTCGCAAGAGGGATGGTGAGAGTCACACACTGGTGCAAATACAAATTATTTATTCTACAATCCCTTTTGACATTTGCAGACATGCTCAGGTATGCCACACATGCCAAAATCCCTTCCCATTCTTTCCTCTTAAAGCACTTTTCCAGTCATCCTTTGTTTCTCATGCTCCCAGGTACTCTCAGAGAAATGCACTGCCACTGCAGCTTTTTTTAATAGCTGGAGAGCTAGCCACTCAGCAGTAAGCTGAGATGGACCTGATGAATATGCATGAGACAGACACTCTGCTGACATGATAAAGTATGTCAGAACAGTGAATGCTG
>OMKZ01033834.1:29116-46291 GCA_900302535.1 Neoniphon sammara | reverse complement strand
CTGCCCGACGCCAGCCTTGGCTCGCTCTCTCACACACACACAAACACACAAAAACTGATTATAGAAAGATCGTGTGAAGTCTCACATCTCTTGCTTATCGAATATGTTCAGCAGTTCAAGCAAAAAGCTTTAAGTGCTTGAACTTATTTGCTTTTCTATTTTTGCCCACTGAGTTTCAATTTTCCACATATGGTGGCTGTAAGTCATATTAATGAAATTCATATAGTCTGCTTGTAAATTGGATTGAGCTGGCTAGATTATGATTTTCTTAATGGGTGGATTTGAATAATTCATCAGCAGAGTTAAGGGAAACTAGAACTAAATCCAGTTTGTCTGATGTGGGATAAGGAATGAAAGCACAAAGTCAGTTTCTTTCATCTATCACAGAGAAGCATTGCCATAACCTTGGAAGCCAAAGCTGTCTCTGTGATCTATTGCCTCTGTCTACCACTTCATTCGCTGACACAGAGGGCTGATGTTTGATGGAATCTCACAGTGTCAGCCACAGAGAGCCAAGGTGACAACAGAGAGAGAGGGAGGCAGGCAGACAGACAGAGAGACAGGCAGTTTATTCCCCTCTGATTGACAAAGTAATGATTAGAGGTATTTGTAGTCCCTTGATGAGTGAACTCCTTCTTTGTTCTTCAGATCCATATGACACCTCCTCTGGCTCCCTGCAGCTCATTTCCATAAAGCCTATGGCAGCTCAACCCAACTACTCGCACCCTGCATCCTCTGACCGCAGCCAGGACTCAGCCATCCTCAATGGAGAGGTGATGCACATGCTCACATCAGCACACACAGATATAAACACACGCACATGCACATAAATACGCATGCATGTGTGTGCATATTAGCACATTTACTGAGGGGCATGCTCCATTGTAGAACTAATTAAGGACAAGAAAATAGAAAATGTAATCCTAGATGCCATACAGATTACAGAGACTCCTTTTGTCTTAGTATGATGCAAGCTTTGCTGTTCCTCTGCTCTGGTTTTAACCCCTGAAGCCTCTGATACAGTTGTGCATTCACACAGAAGCGTTACTACAGTAAAATCAAATGCCTGGAACACCTGCCAGTTATAAGAAGAAATTTTTCTGTTGCATTCACAATTATGTTTTTCATTTATCTTTACTTTAAAATATTTGTTTCTTTTTAGATATGTTGTAACCTTTGAAATCAGTTCTATGCTTTTGTGAATGACAGTGATTCATATAATTTTTCCTCCCAAAGCTACATAATGCAACCTTTAGGGCCTGGGACACACCAAGCTGGCTGCAAAGAACAAGCACTGATTAAGGCTGATGGTCAGGTTGCTTTGCATCACCTCATGTTGCGTGCTAAAGGTTGTCCATGAACACACCACACAGACAACAGTTAACAGCCGGCATGCACATGTATTCTGTGCCTTCGTGAAAGGAAATAACTCACCCTACCAGGACGCAGCAGTATTCTTTATTTGTACGCAAACCCAAAGCTTCAGGATGGTGGAGAGCTAAAGAACAATATGCTGAATCAGCCCGTTGGGCTCTTACGAGCGCTGATGAGTGCCAGTGGTATGGGACACACTGCAAAAACTACAGGTGATCATAGGTCACAGATGATCAACAATGACCTAATGAAAGCCAATGGCTGACAGTTGGCTTGATGTGTCAGGGCCCTAAGAACAACCTTTGTTGCGCTGCTAGAACAAAAATTGCACTTTTTTATGTATTATGGTGCCTTGCAAGCTTAATCTAAGCTTTAGATTTATTTTTCATTTTTACCGTTTTTTCTCTGAATTTGGTCATTTCCAATTCCCAGTATGTACTACAGTCCTTGTTGCTGCTGCCCTCCACCATTTCAGACTCCCACATGCCACCTCCATTACACATGGAAATCAGTAGGGGCTTCTTTTCACTTGACAGCAAGGTGGTTCAGTGGAGGAGTGTCACGTGCATGGAAGTTCTTGCTTTCTCCCCCACATCTTCCCCCTACTGAACAGGCGCCCCAACCAACTAGTAGGAGTGGCTAGTGCAGCATCAAATGTCACACTCCCTCACTGGCTTCACACCCAAGAACACACCCAATTGCGCTCATAGTACATGTGGCCAAGCCAGAGGCAAAACTGTCAAGAACTGAACCTGCACCACTGATGTGTTTTTATGTAAGAGCATACTTTAACACATCTGAATGATTTTGAAGCAGTATAATAAAAAAAATGAATGGTTGTCTTCTCAAACTCGTTGACTGTGGTTGTTACAAAACAGTCCCTCTTTAGAGCTTTAAGAGCAAGGACCTTCTCTGATCTCTCATTCAAAAACAACAAAGACAAAGATGTTTCCAAGAAGACCCGCACTGCCTTGTGCCTTGTGCTTTTTGTTCTTATCTTCACATGTCTCTTTGCCTCCTGCTCTCCCTCTTCTCTGCAGGTGAGCTTAGCTCTGAAGCAGAAGTCAGACATAGAGCACTACAGGAACAAGCTTAGGCTGAAGGCTAAGAGGAAGGGCTATTATGATTTCCCCTCAACCGACGGCAGCAGCAGCAGTAGGGCGCTGGCGCAGAGACAGCGGCATGGGCATGGCCATGAGAGGCCAGCTGGTGAGCATGGCAGACCGCTGGAGCCTGATGACGACCGGGGTTCCACTTATATCAAGTCTCGCAGGAGGTGAGGGGAGAGTGGAAAAGCAAGTGGAACCTCAGGTTGGCTGAGTGTAAACAGGAAAGGTATTCAGAGCTTAAGTAAGGGCATAAGTGGGTTTCTCACACATGGATACATAAGGTGCACTTCTCACAAAGTTGAAGTGTTCGCACCTTTCACGAAATGCTGCAGGTGATATGGCAGTTTATATTATAGTTACATGTTTGATGTGCCTATTATGGCTTATTATTCAGTGCCAATAGCCTCTGCCTGTGCCTAATTTGCTTATAGATAAGTAAAATTGTCTGCTCTAATGTTGTCATTATCCTGTCTTAGTACCCAGAAGAGAGACCCATCAGGCCTGTCTCATTAGTTTGATCCCGATCCTGAGCCTCTATAATGGAGATAAGAGGATTGGCTGTATTTGGCTGTATTTTGGCTGGTTCTGTCCTCTACAGATGCAGATAAAGATGGACAGAGTCTTAGGCTATTACAGATTCAGGTCAAGGGTGCAAACAATCTATTCCACACCAGATTAACATTTACTGACACTAGCTGTCCTCAGAGTGGAAAGCAACATTTGAATTCTGGCCTGTGCATTGGCTTAGTGAAGGTTTGGATGGACTTCACCCACTGCTGAACAAGATAGGGATGTTACCAGCTGTTTAAATACTGTAGAAATTTGTACACGCCTGATCAGCTGCAGCAGCATGCTCCACCCACTGAAATGATAATGCCTCCAGATCATGTTCGCTGATAAGCATCTTGTTCTCTGTAATTGAATATACATTGTTGTTTTGTTGTGTTAGATGCTTTATCAATATTACATTTCGGTGTGCTACCCTGTGTTCACTCTCAAGGATGCCCTCATGTCTGGCAGCACTTGGCAAAGCGTTCACAAAGATTATGTAAAAATGTTCAGGCTGAGAGAGTCGCTTTTTAGGTGTGGAGAGAAGCAGTGAGAGTGTAATGAGTTCTGTTGGTAGCTATGCAGCATGACGCCTCAATGAGAGTACAGCCAAAGAGAAAATGACAGTGATAACATGCTCATGATGAGATGTACTTTTTAATTCAACCTTCTTTACTTGAGCTATCCTAACTCATCTAATTTGGCCTGTACCTGAACTTTGTTATATCCATGTTGGAAAGGGAATCAACTTTTCCCCACCTTATTTATCATGTCTGGTACAATCTAACCAAAGGGATTCATTGAGCCACCCTTACCGCTTTCACTGTAGGAATACTATAGTCAAGGCTCAAAGTAATTTAAAGGATTTCAATTAATAACTGCCCCAGGTGTGATCTGTACCAATGCTGCTCTTTACTCCAATTGGCAGGCATTCACAGGTGGGGCAGACAGCCTATCGCAGCAGACAGAGCTTAAGCAGTCCCAGCCCTGGAGGGACAGAGATGGACCTGCTTGTGATGAGGGAGAGGCCCAGACGAGGCATCCGTAACAGTGGCTATGATGTGAGTCACATTTCATCGCCCACTGATTCTGACTGGACTGGATGGCAGTGTGACAAGATGAAGAATTTCATTTCATAGTTATATGTTCACCATTTAAACAACAATAAATATCGGACAAAATGACTGATAGCATAAAATGAAAACAAATTATGATGCTTTTTAAATAACAGTTGGTTATTTAAGTTTTTAACAGAGAAAATTATGATGTTTTTATAGTTCTGAGCTCCTATATTCAAGAGATATTTAATGATGAGCTTCAAGAAATTATTATTTTCTATAAATGGATACACAGTGATGAAACTATGTGTAGGTAACAATATAAAAATGACTGTTAACCCATAGTTTAAGGCTTATGAGCATTCATTCATTCATTCATTCATTCATTTATTCACTTAGAATTATCCTTAAATTATTGTTTGCAACCCTTACTTTTTCCATGCAGGTCGTTGGTGTCAGCGGGTCCTTTTTAACTAATCTAGGTGATGACAATAAAATCATCAAGACATGCTAATGACACTTTTTTAGACAAGCAACATGTGGAATGTGAAAGCAACAAAGATTTTACTGTCAGTACTGAATCTATGCCTTAGTGCCCTAGGTAGGACATTGTGCAGCCAGGTGTAAGACGGAAATCAGACATATTCTGCTCAGGTGTAGTTTGAAGTGTTCCACAGAAGGATGAAGGAGGAGAAGTGGTTCATTCATAATTAAGAGTTAAGATTTATAAGCTTCTGTCATTTTGATATATAATGCATTTGGGGAAGGCTGCTTTTACGTATCCAGTCTTTTATTCTTCCATTACGATGCTTTTGCAGTTACATAGTCAGAATACCAGCATGTGAGCTCCCCAAAATGATATAGCAGACCATTACTAAACAAAACAAAAACACTTAAACACTGTATGAACACCAAGCTTTTGAAAAACAAACAAACAAAATGATATGTCACTACCCAAGACTGCCAGACAAATTGTTTTTATTCATTCGGCTGGATCAGGCAGACACTGGGGCAGCAGGGTGGTCTTGTGGTCCCATGACCAAAATGCTATATCTTTGAGCAAAATTATGTCAACTAAATGCTTGAACAGTAAACTTTGGAAATACAATTCAGTATATTTGCAGCAAGCGCCACAAGTCCAGATATTCTCTACAAATTCTAGTTGTTGGATCCCAGCCTCATGACTCTTGGTCTATATCATGACAGTGTGGCTGCACGGCACTTAGCTGTACAACTGTTTCAGCTCTGTTAGAAATATAGCACAATTAGCTTCCTATAGCTGCACCATCCTCCTGCAGAGCTCCTGGCTCTATTGATTACAGTGGGGCGACTGTAGCTGCAGGCCACATCACTGCAGATCCACGTCTCTGCCTGTCCGTGTTGCAGGGGGGACTGATTTATGAGGTGCACTGTGCTGGGTCTCCTGTGGCTACCCTCTATTTGCACAGGAAGTAGGGCAGCCTCAGCTCCTATTCATTTATCACTGAGTAAAAAGACTGGATAAATGGAAACTTAGATGCTGGGAGAGGGAGAAAGCAGAGAATGTAAAAAAGATGGGGAGCATTGAAAAAGGGATAGAAAAAGATGGATTGTGGTAGCAGGGAAAGGGACAAGATGGAGGGGAATTGATATAGGAAGTACGATAGATTGGAGGTAAGAGGAGGTGAGAGAGGAAGATGGTTTTATAGAGACAGGAACAGAGGAATAGGAAGGGAGAGACAGCATGCTAGGAGTAACACACATAGACCTCCAGCAATTTGTTGGAGCGCTTAATTACTTGTCAGTAATTTGCTGGATTGTTTATCACCACAGGAGAGATCCAGTGCAGATGAACAAAGCTCACTCACTATAACAAACTGTCCCCTGGCTCCACTGCTGAGTCTACTGGGACCTTGTGGAAGCACCGCTGGATCAAGCTCATCCAGCTGACATATCTCAGGACTACGGTGTAGCATTAAACCGGCTCTTCTAGCTCAGTCAGCACCTTGTCAACAACCCACTGTGAGGATGAGTCAGTGACTTCCTGAGTCATTATAGAACTTACAATTTCGCAGCCTTCTCGGGGTGTGTCTGTGACAACCCACTAAGTCATCGAGGGAGGTTTAATTTCCTATTGATGGACCCAGGTGTAAATCAGGAGATGGCTTGCCAGGTGGGCTCTGGTACTTTATATATTCATCCACATAAACCATCTGGAGAAAATTAAAACCTGCACGCCTCAATAAAATCTCTCACATCATTCCTGTTTGATACACTCCTTAATGTTTACATCTGTGTCGTCTTCTCAGTCAGAAGTCACATTCTTATGCATACTGTTGCCGTGGATCAGCAAGCCAAAGTTTGAAAATGTTGTGCATGTGTACTCATAGCAGTTTTTCCCTCTTCTGTTTTGTGTGTATGTGCGCGTGCTTGTCTGTGTTTTAGACCGAGCCCGAGCTGATTGAGGAGACGAATGTTGACCGTCTAATGGGGCCACGGGGATACATGTATGGCCGGGGGGTGAAAGGCCACTCAGAGACGTCCACTCTGAGCTCACAGCCCTCCATCGACGAAGTGCGACAGCAGATGCACCTGCTGCTGGAGGAGGCATTCAGCCTGGCTTCGGGGGGGCAGTCCACATCTGGACGGCACTCTCATCACCACCACCATGCTGACCACTACAGCCCTGCACCGCCTCCCCTCCCCTACACAGACGTGGTGACCAGCGCCCCAGGCACGATGACCCGTGGACGGGGAGGCCTGCAGTGGGTACCGTCTTATGGAGCAGAAATGTATCAGTGCAGCCTGCCAAAACCAGTAAGTGGAATGATTATTTCTTGCTGTAAGGCTTGTATTTAATGACTATGTGAAAGTATCCTTAACGCTAAATGATTTTAACTTTATGTTTAAGGCTTTTCGCTTCACCCAGCTCCCTGACATGGCCATGGGCTCTCCTCCTCCCCCTTTACCGCCTCGCACTGGACCCCCTCCTGGGACCTCCTTAAGACGGTAAGATGTAAAGAATAAGCCACAGACAGACAGATACATGCACTCGCACACACACAGACACACTGGTTTGAAACCCATCAGATATTCCTCATTTATTCAAATTCAAATTCACATTTAGGGACCATATATTCACTAGGTAATGTGCTGTGGCCAGGGTGATTTTAGGTCTTGTATAAATTTGAATATTGAACTAGTGCTCTGAAAGATGGCAAGAATTTTAATGAGTATGCACTTTTTCATATGGAGTGTCTCTGCCCTCTAGTGGCATAGATCTAGCATTGCATTGACTCTAAGTTTGTGCTTTTCCATTGTCTGTCCAACCTAGTTCGTCATCTGACTTGGGGCCTAAGGGCAGAAGCTCGGAGACATCTGTCACGGACATGCAGGCTCAACATGACAACAACCCTTATGGGCCAACTCCCAGAGCTGCACTCCCATCTATCACTGCAGAGCAGCCCGTGTCCAACTACTCAGGTGAGCCTAAGATGACTCCTTACTTTAAAAGTAACTCATAATGTGCTTTACTCCTTGCCAACAATCATTTAACAAGGTGTCAGTGTGTTATTAATTGTAGGAGCCGCATTTTGGAATAAAACTCTTGACATTTTATTTCTTCCCTGACATGCCCTTATTATAAAACATGAATCTCTCTCCTCTTCTTAACAGGAAACCCAATAACAGCTGTATACGCCATCCCAGCCACCAGACCCGGTTACTCAGAATACTTTGTCTCCACACCACCCACCTCCTACCGGAGTCCCTCCTGGATGTCCTACCCGCCTGAACCTGAGGATGTACCACCACAATGGGCTGACTCTGTAAGGGAATCTCGCATTCTTGTCCCACACTCACCGGGAACCACCCAATCCTGCTCAAACCATTATAAGGAGCAGTGAATTGCCTGAATGTAAGCTACAGCATGGCACTAGATGCAGTTATTCAGGAATCCACGTGCTGTACACACACAAAAGATGAGGGTCAGTAAGGACATTTATCTGTTGCACATCATGCTCCATATCTACCCTTGAGCAGGATTGGGCCTCATTACACAGTACTCTTCCTCTAACCCCCTTTTCCTCCTGCCTATCCTTCATTAAACCAAGATGGGCTCCATTCCTCCTGTCAGATCTGATATTACCCATGTACCCCCGTCCCCTCCCCTGCACTGGACTCTCCTTGTTTGTATGGAATGTTCTCTTTATCCCTGTCTGTCTGCCTGTTTCAACCAGATGCCTTCACGCAGTGTCTTTTTGCAGAACCAGTGTCATTTAGAAACCATTTGCTGAACTGAATTTATGGCTGGCGTTGAGTGGACACAGCAAAATACCGGGGTAGTTGAGCACATTTCTTAAATGAACACCTATTTACTATTTTGTTTGCTTTGTAATAGATTTTTTTCTTTTTTTGCTGTTGTGGTATAAATCAGACTATTTTATGTCAATATTTAAAAGTAGTCCATTTTTGCCAAAAGTAGTCCATTTTTGGAGTTCAAACACTTTGTTTGAATCGAAGTCCATTTCAGAATCATAGATCCTCACACTCATTACTTTCCCCGTTATTTTGGTTCCTTTATAGTGATTTTTTAGATACACATCTGTATATTTTCCCTTATCACCCATTTAGTTATTTCTCAAATAGTGGTGCAAGACAGAGAATGTTCACTCACCAAAATGAGTAGCAAAACTAAGGCATATGTCCTTCTAACAACCTAATTGGCAGCAGTTATTTTCGTGGGCACTGTTAATGTAGTTGCTGTTTCTTTGATGCAGTATCTACCCTGTTTTACAGGTGCCCCTGCCGGGGTATGTGGAGGCTTTCCCTCATCCCCGCTACCCACAGGGGAGCCCCACCAGGCTCCCCCTGCAGTATAGCCAGGCACCAGAGCAGCCACCCATAGCCCATAACACGGCATCCCAGCAAAGCCTACCCCAAGCTGGGAAGAACATGGACAGCGTGCCCCTAAGCAGCCTTTCCACCTCCGCACTTGTACAGGCGATCCGCCAGGAGGTGGCCAAGCTGGCAAAGAAGCAGAATGATATGTTTGAGTTCCAGGTGTAACTCTGCCTCCTAGTGTCCAGCGGGAGACAGTTTCACATGTGTTGGTCTCATTTCAACAGACACACCATGGTGGAACTCCTTCAAACTGATTTTTGATGTTTGTACTGTAAAGACTGACTGATCTTCTTTACTCACTGTTTTTTCCTTTGTTTCTCACACCCTTCATGGTGTTTTTCAATTTCTGACTTAAAGTTACTGAAAGGTGATGGTTTTCTGAAGCAAACTCTCGTCATCTTGTATCAATGATGTCTCAAGTAACTACATACATCGCTTCATTGTAGATATGTCAATAGGACACTCAATGGTAAATACTATCATGGATGACATGATTTTTTTCCAAGATTAGTAATTTTTTTCTGAATCAGTACAAGCTGCAGAGAGGGAGAAAGTAGCATTATTCTGTCTGTACTGAGAGGACCAAATTATTCCTAACATAAGGTTAAGTATAGACCACAATGTATATAAGCATGTACAGTATAAGGACACCATGTATCTTATCTCTTTTTATAGACCTCATCAGTTTCCATAAAATGGGTGACACCAAATCTGGTTCATTCAACCATTATACTGTAGTATCATCAGATCGCTGCGTCAGTTTTCAGAATTCTTCACTGTCTGTTTTCATGACAAGTAGTAAACCCACGACAGTAACAACACAAACAGTCCATCCTTAGTGGTCACATATTTTTCTGAATTTGAAACATCAATGCTAGTTCCTACCGATTAACAATTGAGAAAATAATTTGCATCTGCTTTTTGAGATAAACCCAACATGTTATGTATTTGACTGCTAAAAACATAAAATCTCAAGCTGCATATATTATGTTGTACACTTTAGAGTGGATGAAAAGTGTTGCCTCTATGTATTTGAAATAAAGTTAAGCATTTATCCTAGCATAATTTGTTTTGATGTACTCCAGAAAGTATATTGACTTGACAAAAGATATTTGAACTGTGACGAGTGGATATTATAGAATATTGTTGTTGGATACCGAAGTACACTGAACCATAAGGAGACAGAGGCATTTAACAATTGTTGCTAATGTCTTTGAACTTGAACTGAACTTTGACTCTATTATAAACTATTATTTCTTGATCTTTTCTTTACCATGTTGCTTTTACAGCTATGACAGAATCATTTTAGTGCTCATAATTCTGAAAAGAAAAACTTTTTTTTTCTAAGTTTATTTATAGTTGCAGCTAGACGAACATCTCAGAATAGCAGATTTATGCTGAGCCTTGTGATTTGAAGATGCACAGATGTTTCAATGCACATACAACCCAAAAGCCTTTGGCACAAAGCTAGTCTCTTTGCTGCTGGCAGTGATGGCACAGTTACTTGTAAAGCTTGATTTAGACAAGGTGGCTCTATAGTTTGTTTACTGGGCCTGTATACATAGGGCAGTTTGATGGTCTCACTTACTAATTTAAGAGCCATTTGTCTCTTATGAAGTTCATTTGGTCATTTGACCTGATGAGTGATCCTAGATCAATACTCTAAGACGCTTTTTGTGTGCGAACCTTGAACTCTTTGTGTAACTTAACATTGTGAATGTCTACCAGAGAGTGTCAGCTCCTATTGATTGTACTGTACTAGTCTTTTTCCAAGAGTTTTTTCAGAAGCACTTTATTCTGTCTGCATTCCTGATCATGTCAGTGTGATTTGTCAGTGTGCCCTGGAAATGTCATCTAACCTATAAGGTGCAAAGCCCAAATATTGTTTTGTGTTACTGAGGTAGACATTTTCATTTAAAAATAGGTATTTCATAACACCAAGTAGGTGTAAAAACTGCGTCTTTCCATTATTCACCAGTTGTTATCATATTTCACTGTGGCATAAAAGCCCTCACTAGGTTATGAGATTACTCAGCTGTTAATGCAGAGTTGCTAGCCTGGAAATGGAAACTGTTATTAACTGATTGGCTATATGTACAACAGGAGTTCTGTCATGTATTTGCACAAACAACACTAAGATGCTATAGATTGCCTACTTGAACTATACTACTGCAAATCTCACTCTCAGATGCTTTGCTGGTTACTATAATCAGTGCCAAGAGAGCAGTCAGTCATGATATGAAGACGCCTAAAAATGAAGAATGCCTATAAGTCATTTCCTTTTGTACCATACTATTGCTATTACAACAGTCTTGGATGAAATTAGAGTTTTTTTCATATTCAGCCCTCTCTCTCCTCCAAGATTTGTTCTTTTATACCCATGCCTGTTGGTGTGTAAATAGGTATACGGAAATATGTCTCAATCCCAACAAGAACTTTGTTGTCGATTGTGTTCCCAGGCTCTCTTTTACTTACTAGCCAGAGGAACACTTGTGGTTACAGTCTTATTGTAAACAGTATAAAAGAAAACATTTTTGTGTATACCACAAGTGAACACTTTTCCATAATTCCATACTGGATGACTGAGAAGAGAAAAAATGTCAATCAAAATTTGGATTGAGTCAAAACAAGGTTTTAGACGGTTTGATATTGATTTGAAAAATTGTTGACTAGTATTTATTCTATAAAATGAAATATTCAGTGAGCTATAAGTCTATTAAATTCAATGTCTTTTTGTCTTTTCCCGACTCATTTCCTCATTTCATTTTCTTCCTTATCTGCTTGGCCTTGGATTACTTGATGTTCCTGAGAAATTCATCTGAAAGAGAGAGAGAAACAGATCAAAAGTGAAAGAAATATTACATAAAATATGATTAAAATGAAATAAAACAGATTTTATTAGAAGAGAGTCACTCTTCCTTTCCTTCAGTACCTCCTGTCCTCCTGTGAATGTGTCATTTTTTTCTGCTGAACAGAATCAAAAGAGCTGAACTAAATTTTTAAGCTTTCTATTAATGTGGTCATGACTGTGGAGATACACAGATGCTGAGACACTCCTATGTAAAAAAAAAACTGTAACAACTAGTCATAGTTTCTCCTGGCACAGTGTGTTTGGAAATATCTTAAAGTACTTGATAATATTCATTAGTAGTAGAAGTAGTATTAGTATTAGTAGAATTACAACTATTGCTATAGGCTACTTACACCGTTGGGTGTCAAATTTCTCTCCGATCATGGTACATAACTCAATTTCTTTCAGTCGGGTGGAAAGCTCGCAGGTCACCTCTGCCTCGGTCCATGAGGCTGAACTCAGATCGCCTGCTGGCGAAGCAAAGGCCTTCAGAGGTTGATAGTCAGGCACTGCTAAACAGCCTGTGTTTGGCCAGGCTGCTGGAGCTTCTCTGCTGCTCTTCAGGCTGTTAGATTTCCTTAGGCCAGTACAGCTGCTGCTTTCCTCTTTGGTAGATTTTGCAGTGGAATTGATGGTACTCCAGTTGATCTTTCTTGGAGTTTGAGTTGCAGCGACAGGGTCAGTGCTGGGGGCCCAGATTTTCATATCTTCTGTATGATCGTGGATAGAAGGAAAATACTTGAAAGCATTCATTTTGCTCTGTCAGAGCAGTGGACAGTTCATTTGTTTTGATTTGAAATGAGGTGCACCTTGTTTCTACAATTTTAGAACCTCTACGCATGATTCTAGAACCTCCTCACATGCCTGACCAGTGTATCTATGGAGACTAGCAGGTTTAGTACCAATAGCAAGATGGTTGTTGTAAGCCTGGCTGTTTTAGCAGTATTAAGTCTGCTGATGGTAGCAAGGCTATCAAGAACCCCTAGACTATGCCACAGACTCCCATTTGATTACATTTTGTCCCTGCATGGGACTCCACTTCAAGGAATGTTTTTCTTAGATATGACTCAGTGTAGAACTGCAAATCTGCATCTAGTGTTTTGTAGGTGGGAATACAAAGTTGGAGTGAAACCTTTGATCAGAATAATCATTCTAATAGAGCCCAAGCAGGTGTGTCAGAAATCTTCATGGCAACCCTGAGAGGAGCCATGTTGTTGGTCCATTGGAGAATTAATGCTATATGCTAGAAAAAGAGAGATTGCTGAAAAATATACACTTTACTGGTGTGGATCTGTACAGTAGCATTAAAGCTAACAGTAAATTTCAAATATAGGTTGTTGTGACAGCTGATTTATCTTGTCTTAACACCCCCAGGGGCCTATGGGTATTGAAGCTGTCCTCAAAATCCAATTCCCTCACCAGCTCACACTCGATGGTCATCAAAGACAACGCTGAAAGCTGTTTCTGATTTATGGTTGTTCTCAGTTAACTTTGTTTGTTTCATATGAGAAAATGTCCTCTCTCCTTTACACTTTGGTATTGGCAAATCGACCCAAAAGGAAATATTCTACTGATTGTCTCACTGACAAAGGGAGGAGGGGGGGGCAGCCTCATAAGGTGTGGCTTTTGAAAGTTACTGTCCCCTGCATGGAGGATTGTCTGCAGTTGTGCCTTTTGAGTCTAAAAACTGTCTTTAACAATTTTACAATTAAGATGACATTGTTGGGCTGTTTCGGTGCATCCCAGCTATCTGCTGATAGGAGGGTACCTGCAGGCTGTGTGAGACACATGGCTGTGTTGAGACATACATAGCAGTTGTTTGGGTGCTATGGGGGACAGATTGGCTGTTAAGCTGCTGTCAAAGCACAGACTTACTGACTGGCTCTGAGATGGCATATCACAAACCTATGTTTTAGTGGGCAGGGACCCTCACACGACTATTCATGCACACTCTACATGAAGTGTGGCAGTGTCAACAGCCTTTTTCAGTGTAATATATATGGTGGAGATTTGGATGGAGGTGGCTGCTCATCAGATTTGATCTGTTAAATGTCTCAGGGTCTGTTTTCTAGGCCTATGATTAACTCTTGGGCACAGTACCTGTGACTAGATGGCACTGTAGCACTGTTAAAACCAGTCCTTACTTATTTTGTACTTTGCAGTGTGTGTTATACATCCGCTGTGTGCTCATGGTGTGCTGGAGGACTATGTGATGCACATAATATGGGGACCACTAGATGCCACAAACTACATTGGGTCCCTTTAAGGAGAAGCAAATTACAATTTGGAGAAGCTCTCAGCAATGCCTCATTAGTCTTCTTCACGCATAAGCTTTTACCAACATCCAGAAGCTTTTACCAACACCTGCCTTATCGCTGCCTTTTGTTTATCAACATCATAGTAATAATTTTTTTTAATTACCAGCTTATAGACTTGTAGACCACTAAATTTTAACAATACACTAACTTTCTCAGTGAATTCTATTTCTCTCTGTTTTGTACAAATATAATAAGACAGTTTTAATTGTCTTAATTCTTGTTGAATTTGATATCCATATTTGGTGCCAAACTCATTTACTAGTCCTATTCAGTTGTAATTTAGTTATCCTGGTTAAAAAGCATTTTTGTGTATAAAAAGTATTTTTTCAGTCAAATATATTTGAATTTTTGTATCATTTATACAATAAAGTAAAGTAAGAGAAAAAATACGTATGCCATGAACTCAAGAACCGCACTGAATCTTGGTTTTGTTAAATATGTTACAAATCCCCACCAGACAGAACTTTCTTATATAAGTGCAAGAAATGGCCTACAGCAAAATCCTAAAGTTTACATTTAACCAAAACTGATTATCAGATATTTGGCACCAGACTTTTACAACATTAATGCAAAGCTTTTAGTAACTGAATACCAATAAGCTAATTCAGCTTTGGTTTAATTAAATGAGGATGATGAGTATCTAAAGTGCACAGAGGTTATTTAATCCATTTTTACTGTAGTTTGGGGATGAGTTGGGCCATCAAGGCACTGCCTGACAACACTTATATGTGTATTGTGTGTATTCTTTAAATGTGCTCATGCTTTCTAATAAAATGTGTGCCTATATTATTGAATTGTGGTAATGTTTTAGTTCATTTGTGCAAATGACTTATGACTTACTTACACAAAATTATTCAAATGAGGGAACAAAATTACACCTACCTCAAAAGGAAAGCTAAAATGAATGACTTAGTACTGGTAAGTGTATCTTGTAGTATCCACTGTCTTGCAGAATACTAACACAAACATAATTGCTGCTACACCTAACATCTTCCTGATGCCTCCTGAACATGTGATGCTTATGTGACATACACCTGGTGTCTGCCTCTCCTTTGAAGGTCAGAGGAAGTTCCTGGAGACGTTTCCCAGAGGTACATCAGTCAGGCATTTGATAGCTCGCTTTTCGTTAATTCTGGCACTTTTCACGCTTAATCAGAGACTTACATGTTAAACACTGATCAGCACAGCTTTGGTTCGCCTCGTGCCTCTCTGCCTGGCAAAGGGGAGGAGGACAGACCATGCTTGGCTGACTTATTGCCCAATGGTTTACAGTCAGTCAGGCCTGTGATGTGGCATGATGTCAAGTCAACAAGTCGGTGCCACAGCAGGGGACAGAGTACTTGGGCTTCATTCCCTAAGCAAGCAGAACCCTGTTAGAGGGCAAAGCCTATGTGAAATACAACAAAAGATATGCATGGTAACCCTATGATCAAAGGGAAAGCCCTCTAATGCATAAACCTGCCACTCCACAGGTTGCTTCAGACTTCATGGGCAAAGTCCTGTGGGTTGTATAGACTCATCCTGCTTGGCTAAGCAAAGTGCATGTGAAATGTAAAATGTCAGTGCACTGAGGCATCTAGATGGGTTGTTAAGCCTGAGCATTGTCAGTGTGTGATCATAGAGGAAATTACCATGTGTAACTATCATTATGGTCTTTCAAAGTTTGACCCTTAATTATAGCACCTCATCAGACCAATCTGTGTAATTTATTAAACACCAGAGCATGATCACAGAATCTTTCCTCCTGGTTTTGTCAAAATTAGACCAGCGATGTCTGAGACATCACATTTTAATTTGACCTTTAATTATCATGTCTTCATTATGCGAAATCAATGTAATTTGCAAAGACATTATGGCATTATAAATAGGATTTTGTGTAGCAAGTTTCATGTCAGTCAGGCTTACATTTCAGAAGTTTGGGTCTATCAAAGTCTGAAATACTGACCTTTAATTATAACGTAATCATTACCCCAATCATATTTTTCTATAGAACACAGAGCCAAAATACCTCTGAGTTTTGTTTAAATCAGACCATTGTTGTCTGAGATTTGAGACAATAGTTTGAGTTTAAAATTTTGACCTTTAATTTTCGCACCCCGATTAGACCGATCAGTGTAATTTGTAAGGATAGCTGGATTTGTATGGTGAGTTTTGTGTCAATCAGACTTATGGTGCATGAAAGGTTTTCAAAGTTTGAAGATTTGACCTTTAATTATAGAGTGTTTATCAGGCTAACCAGTGAACTGTAATATTTCAAACACCAGGATCACACTGCCAAAATGCATCATCCTCTGGATGTGCAAGTTTTGTGTTAGTCAGAATAAACAGTTTAGGAGCTGCGGGCTTTTAAAATTTGTGGTTTTGACTTTTAATATTAGCTCCTGCATCTGGACAGTCAGTGTAATGTTTTTATATGACAGAATATGGTGCCATGACATCTGACACAGCTCGATCCACAGTACCCCCCTGCTCCCCATTTCATTGTATGGGGGAAAATTAACAATAGGTGTTTATCAAATTCATAAAGTTGATACATGTCTCTGTGGAACAAACTAAACACAAAGAATGCATCTTTTGAGATGAGCTTTTTATACATTTTATGCACTCTCAGTACATCATGGAGGACATGAAGAACGGACAACAATGCAGATTGAAAGATACCTCATGTCTGTTTACACTGTTGGTATAGCTAAATGTTCAATAGCTGTTCTTAGCTATTGTTGCTTAGAGCTGTGGACCGCCAATATAGCCATCAACGGATGTGTTATGTTACCTGAAAACCCTCTAGACATTTTACTATTGTAGTAATGTCTTCATAATGACAAATTAGTGAAATTAGACTATTTCTCATTTTCTTTGGGGATCCCCATAAAAACCTCTTGAGGCAGACAGGGGCTTTCAAAAGCTAGAAAAGGATATGCATGTCAAAGGTGTATAAAAATTGACAGCCCAAGACAGGACAGGACAGGACAGGACAGGAAGCCACTGTGTCATGTTCTTATTTGATGTTGGTGTTGCCTCCCAGAATTTTAAGT
>OMKZ01033834.1:1492-16672 GCA_900302535.1 Neoniphon sammara | reverse complement strand
ACAGCAGGCTTCACAAGGTAGAGGGCCTTTTCAGTGTTACTGTTCATACTGTTAATGATGAGTTTACGATGGCGGTTTTGCATCCCTGATTCCTTCTGTATTTTATGGGCTGGCACCCAGTCCACCCAGACTCATTGCCACTGGAAAAGGAAAACAACAACAAAAACCAAAAAAAAAAAAAAACAGTCGAATCAAGCACACCAAACACATGCCAGGGGTGAACTACTTGTGGAGGAAGAAGGGATTAGAGAGAAAATAGAGAAACAGTGAAGCTATCATCAGTCTCAGTCAGTCCCCTGAAGGTGGTAATACAGAAGCTAAAAGATGGAGGCTTAGGCTGAACACAATGGTGATTTAATTAAAATTTGAAGTGGAGCTAATTACATTATAATGCATTTAAAAAGATTTTTGAAATTGTGATACAGTAATTACAAATCAAATAATTGCTGGGCATTTTGACAATAATTTACACCTAAAACTGTTAAGAAAAAGGCAGGAACGGTTTTATAAGCTACAGAAATGTGGTGTATAAAAGGGCTGCAGCACATTGCTGTAGCTCATAAACACTTTAAACTACAGCAATGTCTTCAATAAGAGCACAATGTGATGATAACATAATATTTACAAAACAACGGTGCAATCTTTATAGTTAAACACTCCAGCATCAAAAGAAATAAATCAACTCAATGAGTAGGCCTATGTAACATAATCAAAACCATGATAGCAAATATCCTACGGCAGCAAACACAAAGACTGATTGGTAAATCAGTCACACACACACACACACACACACCTCCAAACAAGTTAAAACACTGGTAGTCCTGAAAACTACTTGAATCCACTTTGTTTCTGCAAAATCTGCAGGGACTGGATTCCAAGATTTTCATTTATTTATTTATTTCCTAGAAGAATTCTGAATTCCATTTTGATCCATGGTCCTCTAGGTTTATAGCCATTCATGTTTGTTCAAGAGGAAATGAGTTGTAATGGGATAAGCTTTTCTTCTGTTGCACTAAAGCCCCCTATTTCACCTTGCACTACTGGAAGAACAATTTACATGGCTGCCAACTGAAGTTTTAATTTCAGGCATATGGACCTTGGGCTGGGAAACTTTTCTTTTGTGCAACCTCAATTTGGAAAGAGGCATTTTTCCACACTGGACCAATGCTGGGAGATGGACTCGAGAATGGAGTTGGCGAGAGAGACATGATGAGCCTGTCCTCCATCCTGCCCTTTAATTAACTGCTGGATACTGTACAAAAAATAAGCCCATGTTAATGTACTGTCTCTCTCCCTTTTGCTTCCCTGGAAAGATGCTTTTGTCATGCCAGTAATTTGATTTATTGCAAAGCGTAGGTGTGTACAATGAGATTATCTGCCCCTGTTGCGCCTAATTTGTAAGTTTTTCCCCTTGGGGTTGCTCTTTGAGAACACCTTCTGTGAGTCAGTGTATTTTTCACAGTCAGACAAGTGTTTTGTTCTTTAATTTATAGGCACAAAGGAAATGATCACTGAGAAGACCTGACATTTCAGAGCTGACAGTATGTATGTGTGCCTGATTAATTCAGTCTTTTCAAGGAAAACAACACAATTATACTAGTTCCTTTCAGAGCTCAATTTATGTCTGAGTGTCTACCTTTTAATATTTTGTGATGAACAAATGGCTACGGGACTGTTTGAGAGAAGAAAAACAGTTTTATAACCAGTATTTTACCAGCCTTATTTTATATAAAAATGTACACTCATCTATAACAGGTGCTGGACTGACTATGAATTACTAGAAAAGTATTAAAAACTGCAGACTGCTTTCAGAGTCACTGAATTGAAAGACCATCATTTTGTATTTGGTACAATAAGTGGTGGAAAAAGTAGCTAGGAATGAAATAGTACATCCTTGAATATTTACTGCAGAGAACTGTGTTGCCAGTCTTTGTAGATTCAACATAAAAGAGTAGCCTTGCTCTCCACACCAGATAACATCTCTGACCTCTTATGACCTCTACACATTTTGTTGGCTGAAGAGATGAGAGCATGACGCTTTATTACCACAAGCCTCTAGAGTCCTTAAAAAGTGCCAGGCTCTCATACCTCTCATACATACTCATTTTAAAGTTTTGATTACCAATCTACTGCCTGTAGGGCTGAATGGATTTGGTGCTCAATGCATGAATGGAGCCATTAGTCTTCAATGGAGCCCCCCCCCTCCTTTTTTTTTTTTTTATGAGAAGTTGTTCACGGCAAGGCCTCCCTGTAGGGCACAGTCTGTGTGTGACCTTCAAATCAGGACAGTTGATTTCTTCAGATGTTGGACACAACAAAGGTCTATAAAAGTGATAGCATCTCAAGATAAAATAATAAAAGCTGTTATGAGACATTTGTCTAGAATTGATTTTTCTAGACTTATGCCCCTGTGTGTCTCAAGGCGACTTGCAGCACCCTACGTGTAACAGTGAGATGGCGATTGTGAAGGACTTTGTAATGAGCAGATAATAGTGAAAAATATGCAGCAACAGTCCTTCACAAAAAGTTAGAAAGGAAGACCAGAGGCCAGAGGGGAGGGTTTCAGTTGGCAGGATTGATGAGCAGGACAGGGATTGTAACAAATCTTAGAGCGCCTGTATGCAGGTGTGCAAATTAAAATGCAGCACTGCCGCGCCTCCAGGAAAAATATGCAATGAGTTGTCTGGTCCTGTCCCTCTGGTCCCTGGGTATAACAGACCAGCATTTCCAGGGTCTCAAGCAAGTCTCACTCTATCTTCATTGCAGGGCAGTAATAGGATTGCACAGGGATCATAAGTGTTACTAGCTGTTTGTGATGTAAGAGTTGCGCTCCCATTGAAGAGGCAATTCTACGCATGGCTGACTCTTCCTTTCTCTTTCTTTTTCGCCCCTTTTATCTAAACTCAGAAAAAAGGGAAATAGCTTTGATGCCTTATGAACACATTGCTTTTGTCTGGCGCACATTATTTCATTTCTTCCTCCCTCTCACTCTGTGTAGCTGAGAGAACAAATAGCTGACTCTCACAATGGGTGTAGTGCAGTGCTGTCTGAATAGTTCCAAAATACTCTTCCTCTCTCACTGACAATAGTGTGTCAAGTGGTCAAGGTTTCAGCGAGGCAGTGATTCGTAGAATAGCCAGGCTCTTTCCACAGGGGGAGGAATGCTTTCTAATTTCCAGGGAACCCATAGCTCGGGAATTGCGCTCCTATCACGCTACCGCCCTGGACTGGTGCAGACTGACAAGGCCATATCTTACACTCACACAAACTGACATTGCTGAGCGGCGGAGAGAGGGAGAGATGGATAGACGAGAGATGCGCTGTACATCATCGTATCAAAGGAATGAGAGGACACTGCAGTGTCCTTGGGAAGCTCCTGAGGACTGCATATTAAATGTCATTGTCTTTTAATCATCCACTGCATCCTGGTGTTGGCTCTTTATGTGCTGTCACATGCTATCCAGGGAGGGACAGTGGACTGTTTTAAGGCCCCCTCATCCACTGTGTGAGCATATGCTGTTTAATAGTGAGACCTCGAAGTGAGCTCTGTGTGGAGTAGTTTGAGTCTGGACTGCAATCTGCAATCCGTTTTACACACACACACACACACACACACACACACACACTCACACATATGACGGCTCAGTCTACAAGCTTACTCCGGTTCATCCAAAGGCAGGTGATGGAAAGCACTAAGGTCAACTGAACGGCAGCTTTATCTTCAGATGAACAATCAAATCTTCATCTGACTGCACATCCATCAACACAAACAAAGTGCACACTTAATAACATGCATGCACACACATGAGCAGATTTGCATACACACACGTAAACCCATGATAAACGTCATGTCCTCAAACATCAGTCATTTTACATTTTCTTTATCATTCCCATACATCCAATAACATTTTTGACAATGATAACCCATATATGTTGATCATGACAATTTTATTATTGTATGATTAAAGAACATGTTTATACAATAATTATATTGCATAGATGAGCACTTTTTAGTAATGTAGTGAAGCTTTTTAGTAATTTGAAGCTGTTTTAAGGTAAATTGTAATACAATTATTACATATCTTTCTGATTAGTTGTGATATGGTCATACATTTTTCATGGGGAAAACTGCTCTTTTTTTGTAATATATTTCCACTGGGCATTTTATGTAATCCAAGACATCCCATAAATCACATTGCCATTCCAGAGGGATTTGTCAGTGATCGCTCAAACATGTGACAGCAAATATGCAGACAAATATGAGAACTGGAACCAACCTGACCCATGACTTGTGTGTGTTATTGTTGACTTGTTGTTACTTAAACTTCTGAAAACCCATTAAGGGTAAGCCCTCATTTTTAATGGTGCCAAGTTACAAAGGATAAAAATAAAATTCACACATACAAGCTTCAAACTTAAATGAAGGTATACATTTTTTATCTGAGGCTGATGTGTTGTCACTCTTTTTCACACCAATTTTTTTGGCTAACTCCATGGCTGGTGGGGGAAAAAAGCAGGGAGAAAACACCTAATACACACTGCTGTGTTCCCATTGGTTGCACTCATGAGGACCACGGATCCACCACGCTTGTGGATCACTGCCATGTCAGATATCTTCCGGATTGTTTTCAGCAGCCCGGAGTCTGGGTTGATAAATGAAAAAATGTGAACATGCACTTCATCCATCCATTTTTCATGCCCCCTCATTCCCATTCAGGGTTGCAGGGGGCTGGAGCCTATCCCATCATGCACTGGGCAGATGGCAGCGAAACACAGTGGACAGGTTGCCAGCTCATCATAGGGCAAGAACACTCACTCTCTCATGCACATATATGGACAATTTAGAGTCTCCAATCCACCTGACCTTCATGTTTTCGGACTGTGCAAGGAACCCTGAGGAAACCCACACGAAGAGCATGTAAATTCCTCACAGAGAGTTAGCGCTAATAATCAAATTCAGAGCCCTCTTACCAGTGACTCAACAGTGCAAACTATTGAGCCACTGTGTTGTGCCTGACTTTTTCAATTGGTGGTCAAAACTGGAGCAGTAGTTTAAGAGAAAATAATCTTAAAAAGAATTGGTTGAATTTGTGTTTGTATTAAAACAGGATGTGTTTTAAAGGCTCTGAAATTATACATGAGTACTAGGCTTGGCACCATATAGAAAATATTTTTTTATTCCACGTCACCCTTGCAAGTGGTCAACGTCCTTGGATGACTGGTATACACATCACGTACTTTCCATATGGCAGTGGTGTGATCCTTAAATGTACCTGAGACATACAATACATACTGTAGATCCACTGGTTAACATGAAACAGCAGGAGTCTTTGATTTCTTTGTCTCCTGTTTTCATCTTCTTGTTAGTCTAATTTAGTATCACAGGAGGGAAGCAGAGGCTGTAGATAACAAACTGAAGCTATAGCTTTTATGAAATTAAAATATGTTGTGTTCATTTAAATACATGCAAAGTAGTGGGGTGAAACATCTGTTTGAGATTGTGTGATAATAATGCTGTACATTGTCATCAGCACCACAACTGAATAAATATAGAAATGGTGTTGTTCCATTGTTTGCTTGTCTTTATTTAGTGTCTATTTAGCACAACTGTTTCTATGTTTGTTATGTGCACCCTGAGGAAGGCCTGTGTGCTGCAACACATTAGTGTTTTCACTGCTTTTTAATCTTGCCATGTAGCCCAATTAATAAAAGGCTTTCATCTTTTTGTAAGGAGAGTGTGCCTTCGACTTTTTCAAGTTTTTATTTCATCAGCACCCCACCATCCAATGAGCAATTCTCCATTTCCAGCCGATCACTCTACCTTGGGCCAAGCAGCATTCCTCTCAGGTGTAATTTACATAGAGGGTAATATTGTATATTTCAGTACATTTTGAATGGTCATTCCCCTGCAGCAGTCCTGATGAGGTCAATGATTACTCCCACATATGTTCAATCATGTCAGCTAGATGAGAAGTAAACTTGCTCTCCCTCCCTCCATGCCCATCCATCACTGCTCCGATGTCCAACAGTGACAGCTGCCCAACTACCCTGTCTGCTGATTGACAAACGGGCCTCCATGGACTTGTGTCGTGCACTGACTGATGGCTCTCTGACGCAAATCATTGGTACCCGTACGTATGTAAAACACACCACTTTTGTATCCCAAATTTAGATGTCATCTGAATTTAGGCATGGCCCACAGGAGATGCATTTGATTGAAGAGGAAAAATGGCAGCAAGTTTGCTATAGCTCTGTCAATCATATTTATTTGACTTTGTGGAAGTTTTTTTTTTTTTTTAAACTTCAGCTAGCACAACAGCGTCCTACGTGGACCAAATTGTGATTTTTTTTTCATTGCTCAAAAGGCATTCAATGACCACAGTTTTGAAAATTCTTGAATTAATTTCTCACTCAAACTCAATCAGCAGCAAAACTGCATGTATTTGCAGCCCCATTTTGCAAATGTTAAAATTCTCTTTTCAAAACTGTTAAATTCAAGTTCAAAACCTATCATACACATTTAAGTGGACTGCATTTGCTACATCACAAATACTATATTAAAATATATTTAGATATCCTAAAATGGGTGAACATAATGGTTATAGAGACAAATGATGACAAACTGTTGATTGAGGTTAAATAAATGTCAGCAATCACATGGTCAGATGCCCTTCCTTCATTTCTGAACATTTTAACAGAAGCTTGTCAGGGACGATCAGGCAAAGAAAGTCCTTCCCCGCTGTGTTGCAAGAGAGGACAGAGGGTGTGATGGTGATGACAACATACGGCCAAATGAAGAAGACCAACAGGACTTGTGGTGATTTTTAGAGTATTTTTACTGTAACATATTTTCATGGTTGGGAGCCTTTGTTGAGAGCCATGGCTGCACAGCAGGTGACAAATTAACAGCTTTAGAATTAGAACAGTGAGATGAAGTCAGTTTTTGTTTGCTGTTGACTCTCGATGCATATGAGGCTCAAGAAAACAGTATCATGTTTCATTTTCGAAGCTGAAACATTGGCCAAAACAAAAAGAACCGCTTAAATGTACTGCTGCAATACTTAATGATATTAATAGTACATTGCACTTATTAAAAAAATCACTGGCAAAAGTAATGGTTTCATATGAAGCAAACATGAGGCTATTACATTTTGTTCCCTCAAGCTGCAGCCCTCCTGATGTTTGAGCGAGTTTTGCCAACTGCTAGCCCAGCAGGAGCACCACGCCTTGCCTCAGAATGAGGGTCTATAATGACCACTTAGCACTCCAAAGAAATTTTAAGTGAACTAACTGCCACAGGCACCAAATCCATGCATGAATTGCTTAATACACATTGCTTTTAGGAAACAAAGTTATAGGTGACTTTGACTGTGTTTAACAATTTCTGCATTGTATTTTAATGTTTTTTTAATATTATTTAGTTTTTTTAAAGTAAAGATTTTTGGTTTCAAAAAGCAAGAAGCAAGAATCAGCAGACAGACTGAATTATCCATACAAGGCCAAATGAATTTAGAATATATTTCTTCTGACACTATTATTGTACTGAGCAATCTGTCATATTGTGGAATACGTTGCAGTCATGAGGATGAGACTAACTGATATTTGCCAAATCTCAGTTTGACAGATGACAGAGACATAGAGTGCATTATACATTCAGTGGGTTCAATTATGGAGAGGAAATGCTGGAGATATGGTGAGACTGTCTGTTCTCAAGTTCTTTATTTCATCTGATGTCATCAGGTGTAGGTTTCCTTACATGCACGCACACAAACAGGCACATTTCAACATCTGGCGCAATCCTGGCCTCAGTCCATAATCTGAGTCTGGTTCATCTGAGGACATAAGGTGTAGAGCAGTGAGGTGAACCAGAGGCTAGCCTGTCTTTGTACTCAACAGTCTTATCTTTATGCCAGCCTTTGACTTCAGCTGTCAAAGGCATAAGTCTCAGATTCGTAACCATGTTACATTTGAAGCCGACATTTTCTCAGTTTTCTCATTTTCCCCCCTCATTTTTTCACTCTCTGCTTTGTTTGTGCTCATTCATACACAGCTGGAGGACAATATGCGTGCACCTACAGTGGAGGCAACTTGTTTAGATAGAAAATATTGTTCTGCACTCAACTGAAACACACCGACACAGTTAATGAATAGATCCATTATTCTAAAGCTGCACAGAGAACAATAAGAATTAATGTGCCTTCACAGGATGCGGTAAACCAAAATCAATTAATAATTTATCAGTCATCATTGACTCCAGGAATTGTTCCAAGTCAATGCAGATTAGGGCAGCTGGCTCAGTGTAGAATAAGATAAGCAGGAGAGGTCTGCCCGGACATAGATAATGCTCACAGGGGGAGGACAATGTCTACAGCGGAGAGAGGGGATTTTTCAGCATTTTTCAGTTAAAACAACAACATGCAAACTACTGCAAACTATATTCAATAGTGACAGCGAGTACATTACGAATCCTTTCTAACAAGCAGAGTTCAATGGAAAAAAAACAACTTTAGGCTATATTTGAAATATAAACACATTAAAGGAACTTTTAAGATAATCATAAGATAATAAGCTGTGGTCATTTGGTCATCCACACAGAGTTTTATATGTGACATATATAAAATGGGTTGTGGTTTGAAGCCATTACCAGGAAAAGTGACATCCACTCAAAGCTATGAAGTGGGGAGACGTGTCATTAACCACTTGAATCGTTTTGACTCTGACATTATATAAACTGATGTTTTTACTCTGTGGTTAGAGGATCATTAAGCCTCGCCTTTGTGACAGGCACCGTCATATCTTTTCATTTCTTGGAAGGATAGATCGAGGTGGAACCCTTCATTAGTGCACTATCAATCAAGAGGCTCCCTCTATTTCTCAACCACACCCATCATTTTTAGAACAGGGCCTAAAGTGACCTCTTGGAGTTGTTTAAAAGGTGCTGAAACTGAGAAAGAGAGACAAACGTGCAAGCATATGAGATCATCACGTTTGCTTAATAGATCCATACTTTTCTTTTAGAGTAACAATTTTCTTATACAAGCATCGCTGGGGAATACAGGTTTATACTTTAAACATCAAACACATAAAAGCTCGCAGGCACCTAACCTTCAGAAAATACAAAGAAACTTCATGGATTGATTTTATGTGTGTCTGAGAGCAAGCCTGTATGTATGTTCACATGCATCTCATTAGTGAGCTCGCCTCCATCACCGAGAGGTTCAAAACCTCTTCGAAAACCTCATTTTTTTCAATCACGATTTAGAGAAAAAACAGGAGTAAACTAACTGAAGCCCTGTAACTCCCCAAATACTGCCCACCTCTGGTGTTAGTCAAAGTTAAAGACAGAAGCTTTCAAATTGACTAAGGTGACCTGAAGGACATATAGTTGCTACAGGGAAAGAAGGAAAAAATGGATATAGCTCAGTGCCCTCTTCCCCCTCCTCTTGCTTCTCTTTCATTCAAGCTATCAGGGATAATGGGCAAGATACCAATGAGAATTAGCTGCATATAACTGTGAATGAAGATGAAGTGTACTCAGCCTTATTATAAAATCACAGTTCCACTTTTTTGTGCTCCTCCTTTCAACATGTCCCTCTCCATTTGACAGTGCCAGTGCTAATCCTGCATGGGGTAGAAAGAAATGATGCAACTGTTGGTGGTGATGATGGACCCTGCATCCCGTTCATGACAGTCGTGGACAGAATATCAAAGCCCACATGAGGGCTGGAGAGCCTGCTGTTTGGTGATATTGGAATGGTACATGTCTCTTGGCTTTAATGGACTGTGGTCTCCAATGTGCACCTCCAAGTCTGAGGCCATGGCTCTCTCCTGGAAAAACACAGTGCCAGTGCAGCTTTTGTAAATGCCAATGTTGAGGTTTGTTTTTGTTTTTTTAAGCTTTGAAAGTAACATTTTGTTTTTGCCATGCAGCCATTAGCCAAAACAACAAAATCAATGACTAAGAGGTGTTAAGAACAATGCTCAGCCTAGTCAGCGGAGGAAAGTAAATGACACACACACATATACACACACACACACACACACACACACACACACACACACACACACACAATCCACAGAATCTCTTCACTTAACTTGTTTTAAGTCAGTCTAAAGTTTTTTGGGTGCAGTTATCGGAGAAAAATTCTTACTTGGAAATCATGTTTTCCCCAAAATGCAAACCTCGTTCCTGAGGGAATTTGTTCCCTCATGAGGCCTGTCAGTCAGCAGCCTTCTACATGACTAGTAGTCTCCCCAAATTATAAATACCTTGTGAAAAAACATCACCAAAGTGTGTGTGCGTATGTGTAATCACTGCTGGGGATAGAACAATGACTTTCATCATTTATTGGCGCTTCTCCAAAACTAGCCTTACTTTGGGAACAAAAGTCCCTTTGGCTACCTGCCTCTGATGTCATTGCCATGTGTAAATATTAGGCATCACATGACTCTACTTCTGCCCCCGGTGGAGTACTTCAGGTACCTCAGGGCCAAATGGTAATGTGCCTATTGTATCAGACCGTGGTCATTAAGAGCAAGATGAGCCACAAAGCAGAAAATAATATTTCATGTTCAGTCGTTATTCTGACCCTCTGGTCACAAACCCTGGGTAATGATGGGAGGACACTGTGAATACAAATGTCTGAAATTAAGGTTTCTTCGCAAGGCGGCTGGAGGAGCTCAGTGATTTAATTAAATGGATGAGACCTGGGCACCTCTCTTACAAGGTATACCAGGCACAGCTGACTCAGAGGAGAACCAGGACAACATCTCCTAGCTACTTTGGATCACCTGGAGCCAGAGGAAGCCTGTGGGGTGTTCTTCTTTCCTTGTTACCATAGCGAAAGTGACCAGAATAAGATTACATCTGTAGTTGTCTTACTACAAAAGGAGACTTTCAATCAAAGCAATCAAATCATTAGTCAGTATATATGAGTATCTGCACTAGGATACAAATCTCTGATCTTTCCCCTGAAGACAAGAATCACTTAATGGAGCAAGTAATGACAGCATCACAGGGGCAGGCTCAGCATTTCATTACCCACATGACATTCTTAACATCATGTATTGTATACCTGGATTTTATGATTATACAGAATATTTCAGCACTTTATACTGTCCACCTTAATGTGAAAATCATGCAATAATTTGCTAATTGCCTTACAACAGCTAGTCATATGCTGATGTAACAGTGAGAAGTAGTTTCAGTAGAGACTTGTATGTTGAACAAAATTTTACTGGACTACAAAATATAATGGCCAGGAATCATATTGAAAAAAAAATCATCACAGCATTCATCATCATGGAGGAAACCTCATCATCAACCACACTGCAGGCCTATAATTTGGATCCCTACTGCTCCCTTACACTATGTACTTATATTGGCCAGGATCGTGGCATGTTGATCTTTAAGATACACTAAGTGACTTGCCTCAAATGGCAGCAAAGGGTTGCTGTTTGTACTTTGAGGACTTAAAACATAAAAATAAATTAACAAGATGTCAGTAAACTGCAGTGCATACAACATACTCATGATTATGATGGGATGGGTTATGGGAGCTGCAAAAGTTCTTATGTTGAATACAGAGATGACTTCTTTATGACAATAAAGAAGACAATTTCATCTAGACAAACTGCAGCATTACTTAATGACTTAAGCCAATAAGACAGGTGTACTTTTACAGAAAAATCTTGCCTAGTGCAGCTTTAAATCACCTATTCGTTTTTAGTAACTGTTTTTCCACCCAATTTATTTTCCTCTCCCACTTTACTATATAATCATACTCACTGAAACCATTACAAACATTAAGATGTTGCATGTCTGTCCTCATACCACTGACACAAATACACTACTATGTTGCATTATAATCTTAATGGAGACAGTAGCTGTAACAGTACCACAAGGAATATTTGTTTGTCTGCTCTTTGCCATTTTGCAACTGATTTATTAGCAGACAAAATGATAACAACATGATAAACTGCCCTGGACTTCCTTGGTCTCCACTGCACACATGTATACTATCAGTGCCTCTTTTATATTTACTTGTAATCTGTTTCTCCAGTGCTGACCTACTCCCTGCAATACCCAAGTCCCACTATAATTAAGATGTTCCTGTCAAACAGTAAAGATCCAGCCCGTGTGGTCAGCACGCCTATGGAGAGCCTGACATTAGCTGTTGCCCTATACTATTATATACCGATCCTCCCTCTCCTTTTGGCCATAAGTGTAGTACAATGCGCTTTAAAGCATGTTATCTGACCAACCCTAATGAAACCAACTTATGACTTATAGATTACACAACAGAATAAATTCTGACACAAGGATGGCTTTATGGATACAGTAGACTGGTTTATTGGAGATGTAAGTTTGTGTGAGGACAAGTTTGTTTTTGATGTTTATTATAATCCCTTTAAGAGGCAAGGGTCTACCCTTGAAATTAAATGGACAGCACAATATATAATGTATGAGGCTAAACACCCTTCCTAACCTAAAAAACTTACATACAATGGATTTTTCCTTTTGAAGCGTCTTCTCTCGAACGATAAGAAGAGTAAAATTCAAATATCAAAAATGTCAAAATACAAAACTCTCAAACTTTAAAAGCTGCTGAAGATCAAAACTCCATATAGAAATCCTCTTGCGTAATCTAACCTGCCAAAATCCCCCTTTCAGCAGTCAGCCATAGATCAAAAGTTTCATATCAAACACAAGCTTTTTCTCTCATTTTGCTGGACAGGTCAAGGACAGTTCAACACATCTGTGCCTCCCATCTATGAAGGTACTCTTCCTGTCCAGATGCACCTGCCAGCTGCAATCAGAAAGACTCCAATCTCTAAAGGTCACCAGTTTCACAATCTGTCCAGGATAGGACAATACATGTGATTTGACACTGCTAAAATAATACCTTCATGTTATAGTGCTGGTTTTGGACCCAAATGCATGACTGACAAGGAGATGGTAGAGAAGGAAGGGATGGGGTGGGGAGGGGTGGCATCTACATGTCCTGCTAGCTAAGTATAATTCATGTTAGCACAGTTTAAAAACAAATCATTAATATCACTTGAGGCTTTTATATCACATATTTATGTCTGATTTCCTCAACTGGGATCTTGTATTTCTTTTTAAAAACACTGACTTTATTTCTCTAATTTTCTGTTCTATTGTCCTGATTGGTCTTGTCAGGCATAGTTGTGAAAAATTCGGTGTATAGCCAGCAGACTCTGGACCTCTAACCTCCAGAGGATCAGGAACTTGTGAGCTTATGGTATAGGCACACTTGCTCTCCTTCAACACTGAACTATCTAAGCCCAGCTTGAGTCAGACTTCATAGCTGTGCAGGATTTGGTGTCTAACGTATAGGATCTGGCTTTTCTCTCTCCTTGGAGCATCAGCGTATTGGAGCTTAAGCCCTAGCCAGATCCTTATAACGCTGTGGAACATTAAATAAGGTAGATCTCAAACCATCCACTCAGGGCTCAAGTCTCTCCAAACATTTTCATGTCAAGGACTCCTGAATAGAAATGCATTAGACTCACTGACCCCCTTCTGATAGGACTTTCTCCCAAAGCCATTCTTCTGTTGTTAGATATTACTTAATATATGACTTAGCAATTTAAATAAATGTCTGTACTATTATGTAATTACTAGTAATGTAATTACTATTATGTATTATGTAAATTATGTAAAACTTTATTTTACTTGGACCCCCTGGAAACTTCTCAAGAACCTCTGGTGGTCCCAAGACCCTACTTCAGAAGCTAATACACTAAATGACAGCTCCTCTTCAGTTACTCAAAACACAACCACAAGATGACACATTTGTCATTGATTGGCCCTGGGAGAGACTGCTGCCTGTTTCTCTCGTCTTGTTAAAGAAGGTTTTGGTTTTATCTAGTTATCACTCATGAGCAGTCCAGATTTGTGCAAAATCCATGCAGCGGTTATTTTTTGCACTCATGCTTTTTAGTACAGATTCAAAAACCATAACTATATGTAAGAACATTTAGGTTGAGATTGTGACTTAGCTATATCTATGATTAGTCCTGCCCATGGCTTTAAGTTCAGAGTTTATGCTTAATAAATGCACCCAGAGAATAGAAATGTGAAGCAAATATTTTCCTCACAAAAGATAAAGTGAAAGATTGGACAGTAGGTGAAGGTTAACATCATTATCTAGAATAGGATGTCGTGTTTGTTGTAACAACTGATCATCTACAGTATCTTTAAACAGCCTGCATTGCCCCCGGCTCTTGCTTACCTGACCCTGCTGTGAATAAAGCTCAAAGAGAATGCATGAATTTACTGAATATCCTCCAAGTACAGTTGATTTTTTACATCAGAGTGCCTCATGTGAGTGTTCTGACTCATCACGATTACTTTACTATAACAGAACTAGGTCACTGATCTGACATGCCAAACATACATTGCTGTCTTCTTAGATTTGTTGTGGATCTAACACTACTGATCTGAATCACAGTGACCTCTCCTTTGACATCACAAGAGTACAAATTCTTCTTTGAAACTCTTTGTTTTGTGCTGATATTACACTCTACACCATTGATGGAAAAAAACAGAATGGGTTATCAGTAATCCCTATGCATTTACTTTTTTATTGAAATGCAGTGAAAGCATAACAAATTATAGCGGGAAGGAACACAATACAGATGGCCAGAGGGCATGGGGAAAATCATATTAATTCACAACCAGAGGAAATTCATAACCTTATAAATTTGAGAAAAGGCTAACCACATAGTGACGGATAAACAAGTCATTTCACAGTCACTGAATGACTGTGGCTGAAATTTTCTTACGGGTTAAATGGTCAACAATTCACTGCAAATATAGTCTGCCCTTCTCTTTCAGCATTAAAAAAGGCGAGGGAAATCAAATCTCAGAGCAGTCAATCTGGTGACAGTAGCGAGGCAAAAGCACTGGTGCCAAGCAAAGTTTCTCGGTCTTGATAAATAGCTTTGTAATGCATGCCTTGAAACTCATTAGTCCCCTTAAATGAGTTGAATGGTAACCCCCTGTGAGTTTGTTTAAAGTAATTAGTTTCACCTTAAATTATTCATCAGAAGCCATCAGCCGTGTGCACTGTGAGCGGAGCAGGCGAGTGTGTGCTGAGACAGCGCAGAGTGCGTGCAACATTATGACCTTGAGGTATTGGCAGAGCATGTCAG
>OMKZ01033829.1:0-15469 GCA_900302535.1 Neoniphon sammara | reverse complement strand
CCCCCCCCCCTCTCTGAGTGAAGTGCTTTAATCAACCTGACCTGATCCCTTCAATTACCCTCTGCTCTCACTCAGATCGCTAAGTGCTTTCACAAGACCCTCGGCGTCAGGGAAACCTGGACATTTTACTGCAGCCTAGACTTCGGATAAAATATCTTAATGGCTCAGTGGAAATTAACTCCCACTGGTTCTTGGAACAGTGGCGGCTTGGTTATGTCATCTTCAAGATTTTATTAATGCATCTACTTGAGGAGTTGTGTTAAGCTGCAGTCAGGTAGGCTGCGGGATGTTTTCTCTGAAGTACATACAAAGCCTGTACGGATAGAGGCTTTTAGGGCAAAAGGCAAATCAGTGAATGTAATTCTGAAGGAGAGTAAAGTGATCCAGAACCAGTTGGTTTCCTTAAGACTTAAAGGACGGGGAAATTAAATATTTGACCGAGTATAGCCTCTGTCTTTTGCTGCTCTTGATTCTCAAGTTTACTTTCTGTAACACCCCCCACCCACCTACACACACACACACACACACACACACACACACACATTGTAAGTACTCTGAAGCCTCATCCTCAGCCCCCATCCTTCTCTGTTGTAATTTTGAGTTTGGAGAGTTACATAATAGTAATATTTGGCTCCTCTTTTTCACAAAATGCTCAGTCTAGTAAGATGGCCCTGTCCCCCTTTTGGGTTTTACTAGTAATACCAGACAGTTGTATAACAGTTCTTCCACTTTCTCAATGCTTTGTCACTCTGAGTCAGTGTCCACGTGAAAGCTGTTTGTGGATAGATGAATAGATTTTGCATATATTGTTATTGTTTAGGTTGATATTTTTGGAGTTTTTTCCCATTTGAGAACTAACCTGTAGTGGAACAAAAAGGCCAAGGCTTGTGGTTGCTTCACACATTTCTAAATTCACTTCCGGTGCTGGGAGCCACTTTGTCCACAGATTAGCAGATGTGGAATAATCTCCGATGGGCAAAAAGTCAACATTGCGTAAAAGAGTGACGTTTTAATCCAAATCTCCAAATTAAATTGGAATCACGCCATAGCTCATATATATGAATGTGAGTGCCGGTGTTCCTCTGAGTGGGGTTGTGTAGCTTTACTAGCAAGTCTTGTCAAAGGTTGTTGATTAAGTTTCACTGTGGTAACATGCTCTCTCCCTGATTGTTTCTACACAGGGGTCTGGCTCCCCAGAACAAGCCTGAGCTTCAGAAGGTTCTGGAGAAGAGAAAGAGGGACCAGGTTATCAAGGCCCAGAAGGAGGAGCAGGAGGCTCACAAGAAGAGGAGCGACCTGGAAATAGAGCTCATGAAAAGACAACAGAAACTAGAACAGGTGAGCATTTGGAAGATTGCACTTTGATAGGATGCAGTATTGTTACTGCATCAGAGCACAAGAGACAACAAAGATTAAAGTTAGTGACCCCTGTAAATGAAGCTTTCCAGCTGAAAGGGCATAGCTGTTATCACATACAGGTTATCACTTCTGCACAGAGAAGGAGTTTTGATATGTAGTTTAGTCATTTCAATATACCATAAAATCGAGATGTATAATTGGTTTGATGTGAATTTGCCAATGTCTGTACCCTTTCAGCTGGAGCTGGAGCAGCAGAAAAATGAGGAGGAGCAGGAGAACACCCCCGAGTTTGTCAAGATGAAAAGCAACCTGCGGAGGACCAAGCAGGAGGCTGACGGGGAGGAACGAACCACCTAGAGACCTGTGTGTTTGCAGGCGCGGAGGTGTCCGAAGTATGTGTGTTGTGTCTGTGGCACACAGTGGTGACCTGACTGGTCTGAGATGAACTCCCTGGTTTTCCCAACCCAGCTGTTCCTACCTGCAGTGAGGAGAGAGAGACTTTACAGACTAAAGACCCCTCTGTCTGCCTGCCACGGACCACCAGTGCTCACCTCAGCCCCTCACACCCATCCAGCACCACACAGCACCCCCTGCAGGAGGGACCTAAAACACAGACACGTTACCATGTTACATGCCTCTCGGTGAGGGCAAGCAAGCTTCCAATGAGCTCTGATGGAGAAACAACCAAACATGCACAGGAGTTGTCATCCCCTCTGCTTTCACTCCTCTCTCCACAGAAAGCTGTCAGTTCTGTTTATTGTTATCAATGTTGTTACCGTTGTTGTTTCTGTTTTTTTGTTTTTGTTTATTCATCTTCAGAATCAAATAAGGAAAAGTGGACACTGGATGGACTCTTGAAGCTGTGTAATGTAAAAAAAAAAAAAGCCAAATTAATGTGCTTTTGTTATTTATGTTTGTAGCTTTTAGCCCAGGTATAGGGAGCAGACTTTTAGTCGTTCTGTATCTTAGTTTGTTTTACAGCATAGTTTGTGAAGCCAGGACAGGACAAAGGGAGTGTATGGTTGTGTGAAACACTCAAGTTTGCTTTTTTTTTTTTTTTTTTTTTTTTAATTCAAAACTTGCCATTTCCTCAGCTAATGCAATTTTGAGCAATAGTAGGACTCCCGGGCGTGAGAGTGATCTTTTCTTTATATATTCTATTGTTTTTGTATGAATAAAAGTGTTACTAAATAAATAATTTAAGTTTTGTTGGTTTGGTCAGTGAGAATAAGGCTTGAGACCTGCCTGATCAGTCTTTGTGTGCTATAATGAACAAAGGTGTTAATAGAATCCATAAAGTATAATTGGAAGTGTATACATGTGAGCCATCTGTCAGATTTCACTGACCATGTAGTCCTTGGATTCTATTTGGCTTCCAATGATGATAAAGTTCCTGGATCTTAATGACTCCTCTTTTTATCATTGTTTACAATGGAGCCATAGACATGCAGACAAATTTTCAAACTGAAAAACCGAGTTCAAGTGACCACGAGGGACTACAAAACAATTTAGCCCATTCAGCTATCACTGTACTGGCACAATGTTCAAAACAGCTGCATGATGTGAGCAACCTTAATGTGACTGCTTTCAATGTCTAAGTGCTCATATAGTGATAAGCTGAGCAGCACACAAAAGAATGAGATAGGTCTGGTTTGTGTGTCTTTAAGCACTGATCATTATTCTCATGGGAACAAGCAGATTTGTAACATCACACTCCTCTGTTCCTTTCCAGATAAAACCTCTACTTCTTTGAAATAAACATAATTTTAACATGTTCTATTCATTTTTCTTTTTCTTTTATTGTGCTGGTGGTGTCGGGGGTTGACTGTAACCCAACCAGTATCCATCTTTATTCTACATGGAGCATGATCCATACAAAACAAAACAACAGTAGGTCTATCCAAACCTCATCACCAGTTTTAGTCAAGTGAGGACACATTTGAGAAAGGGGAGGAAAAAAAATCTGCGTCAATCTTTATTTTTGTTTCAGCCACGTGAGGGCGACAGAACCCAAAATCCCAAATAAGCAAATGGGACATAAATCAAGTCCAAGTACAGCAACATAATGCATGTCCTCAGAAAATGGATCTAAATGTAAGAAAAATATATCACATAATAGAAGAAAAGGTACGGGCTTCGTATTTGAATGCTTTATTTATCAACGTGACGATTTGTGGTGTTCAGTGGATGCATTCTGTTCAATGGGTTTGAGGCGGAGATGTCCGCCCGCTTTAACTAAGCTGTGCTTCAAAACGTGCCTCCCCAAAGGCTCTAGCAACGCTTCACTTGGTGACTCCAACAGTGTTGTAATTGTACCAGAGAGATGAAAAACAATGAGCACTCACTTTGCACAAATTTCCGTGTACCAGTGCTCTCATGCCGCGTCACGTCATGTTTTTTTTTTTTTTTTAACGTAAGTACCAATTTCCGACTTGAAAGTATCGTTAATGTCAACATCCAACTCGTATAAAACTTAAAAAAGCCATAAAACTCTCACACTATCTTAAACAGAATCTGTTGTCATGGCAGTTGGTTTATAAACACAACCTCCCACCATAGGTACAGTATTTGGAAGAATGTAGGTATATCAAATTCAAGACCAATCTTTTTTCTATATTTTAAAATTAGTTGACAATGATGTCTATGGTCTAACAGCTTATTAACAAGGGAAAAGTATGTAGAATGTATTTAGACATACAGTATCCCAATCACACCCGTTGATTGCATTTTCACTAAAGCTACTGAAAGTGCTGTTCCACCTCTTGTGTATCAAGGGGATTCAGTAGGGATGTAATATGATTCACTTTATTCTTTTAGATATTAGAGGCGCTAAATGTAACATTAAGTATATTTTATGCATCGTCAATTTTAACTAGGTGTTTCATCTTGTCACTAGACGATCTCTGCTGTAGATGTTCTCATCAGAACGCGACAAAGATGGCTGCTTGTGTGATACTCCGTCGCTTATCTTCCAACTTTTCAACAGCTTTGCCTTTACTTACCCATTCGGCACAATTTTCTCCATTTCGAGTGGCATCTAAAACTTATTTTCAACGATCTCTTGCCACTTCTAGTCGATTACTAGCAGGTATGTACTTGATACGTCCATAAAGCTGCTAAAGTGTAGCACGCAGCTAACATTTTGCGTTAGCAAGGGTAACGTTAGCTGTAAGAAAAGGACACCCGAGTCCTGTCACTACTGTTGTACATCTATATGTTTGTTTACTCTAGCTGCCACAGCGCCCAACATACTTTAATTTCTTATCGTAAGCCTCTTGCATCCTGAGTGTGTTTTTGTTTGTTTGTTTTTTCTTGCAGCGCTTAAATTCACAGACAAACACGAATGGATCCGAGTTGAGGACGGTGGAATAGGGACTGTCGGCATCAGTAACTTTGCACAGGTGAGGTCTGCGTGAGCACTGAGTCATTCATTTTTTCTATTTTCTATTAGACACTCACACACAAACGAAGGAGGTTTCTTTCCCGAAGAGACTAACTGTGTCCTTGTTTGACATTTGCAGGAGGCTCTGGGAGATGTAGTTTACTGTGGACTGCCAGAGGTGGGCACACAGCTGGCTCAACAAGGTAGGACGGGCAGGTTTGCGGATAAAGCTTTTAGACAATATTGGCGGGTATCATGAAAAGTGCAAATGTGAAAAGTATGATGCTCGTCGTCTGCCATACTGAACTACTTTATCTCATTCTTTGGATGGGGTGGAGATAAGTTAAACAGTACCTTAAATAAGATGACGGGGCTGCCGTGGTGAGGTTACTTACAGTGCACAACATGGAAAGTTTAATTCTCAGTAAGAATGACTTTTTTTCTTACAACAGTCTAACTTCTAACCTTATTTTAGTTATACCAGCATAGAAGTAACCATATTAGGAATCAAGTCAGTATACAGAATATCTTATGCTGTATTTTGTTTGGTTTATGGCCTTAAGTAAGCATGTGAGAATCTGTCAAGTTCTTTGTGTAAAAACTTCCCATTCTAACAGATGTATTTTGTTTATTAAATCATCAGTCTGTCAGTATCGGTGGTATCACTGTGTTTTGCAAATTAAATAAATTCTCCATTTTGTTGCAAGTGTTACTTGTTTTAAACCTCAGGCATACTGATGTAGATAGACAAATAGGTGCCCAGCTACCTTCCACTTATATTGCCAAAAAAGTTTTCCTTGAATAAAGGCTGTTATTGTATTTCACTGTGCCTTGGTCTCTGCATTTGAGCCATATGACCTTCAAACTTTTATACTTTGCAGGGAATCTCCTCTAACTTATAGGGATTTTCTCTACTCTGTTCTGTCTTTAAGTAATGTGTTCACGTGTTTAACGTGTTCAACAAGATGCAGCTGCCTTAAATTTGTCCCTCACCACTTGGAATTATTTACCCTGGCTCCGTGTCTTTGTCATAGTTCTGACATGACCGGACTTGGATGTAAATGTTCTTTGTTTCTAACCGGCTTACATCTCTTGCCTCAGATGAGTTTGGCGCTCTGGAAAGTGTGAAGGCAGCCAGTGAGCTGTATTCTCCTTTGACCGGAGAAGTTGTAGAAGTCAATACACTCTTGGCAGACAACCCTGGCCTGGTCAACAAATCTTGCTACAAAGATGGTAAACACTCACCTACAAATTGATCCTCGTTTTATTTAAAGAAGGCATGGGAATGTGAGAGGAATTGAAAAATAACAGCGGCTAGAATGTTAGTGGCTGGAACATAAACAGCAGTTTATGTTTGAAGGACTTTTGAAGAGTTTTGCAGAGGATGGTAGAAAAAAGTATATTTGCCTATATGCATAAAGAAAACAGATCTATTAGAGACAGTGATGGTGTTGATTTGAAGTAGTGGAGAAAAACAGTAAGATTTTGCAGACAGTAGATGGCAGCAATATGCCATTATATGGATACCAACCACCACCCAAAAAAAAAACACACAAAAAAAAAAAAAACCCAGCATGAGGCATTTCATCAGATCAGGTCTGTGAGAGTATAGCTAGAACCAGAATCAAAACTCTGGATTAATTGAGTACTAAATTGGGAAACATTGTCTTAGGCAATGGGGGTGACATTTCAAGGCCTTGTCCAATGCTTGCTTTCATGTTTCCTGTTGTTTTCACATGAGAAATGATAATTATGTGGCTTGATACAAAAATCTTTTAATTCACTTGTTCATTCCTCTGCCTAGATGGATGCTTTCAAAGATATTCATCTGATTTTTAACCTGGTCTTGATTCCAGGCTGGCTGATGAAGATGACTATTGCCAAACCTGCAGAGCTTGACACTCTAATGGATGAGGCAGCGTATGAGAGGTACATCCGCTCCATCGAAGACTAACCTAATACTTCCCAATAAGTGACACGCTCCCCTCTCCTCTCAGTCACCACTGGCAGGGAAATGCATAAAATGTGCCTGTGTCAGTCATGACGCTATACTCAGCATCCACCAGAGGAGCCCCTGAGCTCAACAGTACTGACCTGCCAGTGTTGTAGAGCTGTTTGAACATTAGCAATCCTCAATCTACGGTTAACAACTGACTTTAGGGGACCTGTCAGCCTGTATTGACAAAACATCCAGTGTTGAGCCTAAAGGAAATAGAGTGTTAAATTCCTGTGGCATCAGACCCCTAAGCTGAAGGGACACAAGACTGATAAGCACAGTCAGTAGAGCAGTTTGGAAGCATTTCATTCAAAAGAAAATCTGAATTTCTTGTAGTGGACTGTGAGAATAAATAAAGCACTTTGGTCTTTGTGGTAATGTTAATGTGGGTCTACACTGTATGTGCAAGTGCTACTCTATGGACATGGGACCTGTACAGTAGAAAATAAACTTTTCCTCACACTTGATTTTTCTTGCTTTTTTGTCACTTATTTCCCCATTCCCCAATGTTGAGACTTTTTATACAAGTGGGAATTACTGAAGATGAAACTGACACATAATCCTGAGTAGAAATTTTATTTTTCATGTCATGAACCTTCAGTGTACTTACTTGCTCATACCCTGGTGAGCAACAGAGACTTTTGTAAAACAGTACTTGTGTAAAACAGATGATGTTTTGATGTTATGTAAAACATGTCATCACATGCTTTACGTGACATCTTGGCATCACATAATGTAAAGAGTTACATTTGTACACATGGAAATTTGCAATTATGCTGGCAGTCTGATTTGACATAAGCCAATTTTCATAGATGTCCTGTATCAATTAAAACAAAAGCACATGAATGTGGTGTAAACATTTTCACTCCACAGACCCACTGTAATTCCCCACTTTACACAGAAAGTTTCCAGATTAAGAGAAGGAATAGCACCAAATTCTAGTATATTATAACCACTTTTATAACCAGCATTTTTCTCACTTAGGCTGGTTATGTACACAAACACACGTACAGTTGTATGTGCTGTGTTAGTAAACAGAACACTGTTCTATGGTGAGATTATGCATTGAATGTACAATACATTAGAGATAACTTCCTGATACAGAGTTGCAGCCCTTTTGCACAATCTACATCTCAGTTGTCTCAAAGCTTAAAAATCCTTGTCTAACTCATCTGCTTCTCTTTACATCTTCTTTGAGACTGGTGTAGATTTAATAAGAAAAATCAATAAGGCATGATGGCTTTACCTGGATTCCCCTCATCAGTGCACTAATGTAAAAGAGTAATTGTCCCTCATATTTTCTACATTTAGTGTAGATTACTGCTAGTAACCACCTGGTCACCAGTGCCTGTAACCTTTCATCCTTGATCCTGGGTCACCTTTGTGAGGTAACCACCCCTCCAGGTACTATAGAGAACCTGTCCTTGGCTGTGGGAGTTCGCCTGGCCCTGCCCCTTGGTGCAGAAGGCCGAGGGAGCCCCTCCATTCTCCGATAATCACTCTCTAGTCTCTCCCTTCTCTGGGCTCCCTCATACATCACACTTGCAGTAAAGTCTCTCTCATTAAGGAAGGCGATGGTCTCGTCCCTCTTGCGGCTCACGTATCCCTTCAGAACAGCATTGTAGGGATTTGAGGCAGCATCTGCATCTGGATCGTCTGACTGATGTTTGAACTCCATGCGAGTAATAACGGGCAAGAGGAACTGCTTTCCTGTGGTCACCACACCCCCATCCTTGTGTGACAAGCCCAGCGCCTCAGAGACCAGGCGCGGGGGCAGAGGCACCAAATCCGAGCCTGTGCGCTTGTCCACATACTGTGAAAACTCCCTCCGCACCAGCGCCACGTCCTGCAAAGACTGGCTCCTCCGCTCCTCCAGGTCAGTCACTACTCGCTCAGGGTAGGTCTGGCCAAACACCACGCCTATGCAGTAAGGATAAGAAGGAAAGCAAATTTCTTTGTGAGGCTGTGTGAAGTAGATGGTTATGGAATGCTTTAAGTTCTAGAGGTGTAACTTCACCTTTTCCACAGTTCAGTTTGTACCTGGCCTCAGTTCGGTGTGTGTAACATTTTGGTTGGAACAAACTGAACTGACTCAAAATTTATATTCTTTTTAATGTAAACATATACCAACAATTCAACACAGAAAGCTGAATGGGGTTTCTGCCAAAGTTCTGTAAAGGTTATGAAACAGCAACAGAACTGACTTTTCCACAGCTTGTGGAAAAGCCAGTCATTAACATTAATCAATAGCAGTGTCAAATGCTACACATTAATTAAGAAAGTTTTCACTGTAATTTCCCACCATACTCAAAACATGCAAGAACTGTGAAGATAAAAAAAAAAAGTCACGGTTCACCACATGCACCGTGCAGTGAACCAAGGATGTAGTATCACATTTTTTTTTTTGTCATTTATCTGAAGCCATCAGTAAACCTCACAGCCAGTTTGCTTTCCTGATGATTACCTCCCTCACCTGCACGCCGCAGCATGGAGGCAGGACATTTCCAGGGTTTGTGAATGAGCTCATCAGGCAGCCCTGCAAGTTCAGGACACCATTTCCTGACATAGCTGCCGCAGGGGTCACAGGTCATTGCCGCATCAACAGGGTGCATGACGAAGTTCCAGTGGTCCAACCCACACATGCCGCCATTCTGCCACATCATGGCATCTATGGCAACATCTGCATCCACCAGCGTGTCCTTTAGACATAGAAATTAGATACAATGCAGCGAACAATAAGCCAGCCTGTTGTAGGTTAATATATGACATCATTGTGACCATTTAGTTGCTGTCTGCATGAACATTTCACCTGGAACCAGCGGTAGCCCTCTTGCCAGGGCAGGTGCAGGTATGCTATGAGAAAAGATGCAACCACGTGTCTCATGTAGTTGTTCATCCAGCCAGTCAGCCACAGCTGCCTCATGGCTGCGTCCACCAGAGGGTAGCCTGTCCTACCACGCTGCCATGCCTTCAGGTGCCCACGCACACTGCTCCAACGCAGAGCCTGCAAGTAATAATGGATAAAGATAAAATCCTCTGTAAGACTTTTAAGAGTGTTTCTATTTTGGTTTTTTATGGACAATTAACTAATGATATGGAGACTACTATGAAAAGTCACAAAAACTGACCTCTCTGTTAGTGTTTGTTTTCTTGTTTTGTCTTTTTAAGTTAATGTTTTGCAGTAAGTGTATGTAGGTATGTTCATGTGTAGCTGGCATTAACAGCCTATTCCTACCTTGTATGGAGGTCTGAGGGATTCCCAGGGAAGGTCAGGAAATAGCGTTAGCTGCCAGTAGGCCAGATCTCTCCAGGCCAGTTTGCGTTGGAACTTGGGGGGTCTGCAGCGTGCCCCCTTAGCATCCCACAACAGCCAGCGTGGGCTGAGCTGACCAAAGTGGAGGTAGGGAGACAGACAGCTGGTGTTAGGGGCATCTGCCCTTCCTGACTCTTTCTCATACCTGTACACACCTAAGATACATGGGAAGAATCATTAGGCATATTATAAGGTATTGTTAGAATAACAATGGCACATTTAGACAGAAACAGTGCTACAACATTCCACTATAAACAGTCTATATGTACATTGTGGATGTGAGGTGTCCTACCATCATGAAGAAAAGCCTCTAGCCGGGCATGAGCTCCTTCTTCACTGAAATCCCAGGAACTGCGAATGTTTGCAGCCCAGTCAATCTAAATATACAAATACACACAAACAAAATATTCCGTGTTTAAGTCTCCTTTTTGTCTTCATGCCCTCATTGCATCTAAGTAGCTCTGCCCTAGAAGCTGCTCTGCTGACATTACTGACCATGGTGCCATCTTTCCTGCGGGGCATGCGAGCCAGGTCCAGCATGTCCAAAGGGACACCCTGAGGCCAGTGGGCCGGCGTGGGCAGAGATACAGGAGCGTCCAGAGGACCACCTAACCCGGAACCTGGGTTCTGCCTGCAGCAGCTCATGAAGTGAGACACTGAGCCAATTCCTGAATCAACAAAAGAAACATTTAGACATTATTTCCAATCAGTTTGGGCTGGCGTACATATTTCAAGCTTTAGAATGCAGTTTACAGTTATTTGTGTAAGCTCAATAAACCAACTCCAGTCTGTTGTGGCTAACCTCTGAGTCCCACCCCCTCTGTGCTGACAGAGTAAGGGTCTCTGAGACAGTAGGAGTGGACCATCCTACACTGGACATCATCTCTCTGCAGAGCTGACACCACCGCTTCATCTCTCTCCTTCAGCCAAGGCTCATAGAGAGCATTAGCCAGCATTGTTCTCGCCCCAGTCTGCTTCACCAGCTCTCTTAGGGCCTGCAGAGATGATCCGATCTCCTTCCCCTGCCTATCTGCCTTGAGGAAGACAAGATGGCTGCCAATGCGCTCCAGAGACGAACAGAGACAGGATAGGGCTTGATGAAGCCAGTACTTACCTGTCAAAAGAGAGAGAGAGTGATCACATAAGATCAGGTGACTGGTACAAATTATACTGTAGGTCTGTGTGAGCAATTATGTGATAAGAAGAGTTACTGCTTTGAGTTAATGCAGTAATCAGTCACTAGGGGAATACAACTAGATTCCTTTGGTCCCACCTGGTTATTCCAGTAGCAACTTCAACTGGTTTGTAACTGGTATGTAACTGCTGTATTCGAACTGGTTTATATGAGAAATTTGAAGCATGTCCACTGGTGTTTACTGTTGTTATGTCAACTGGTGTGACACTGGTCTAAAGTCATAATACTAGGTTTAACTGGTCCCTGGTGGTTTCAACTAGTAAAAACTATTGGTGCATTAAACCAGCAGATCAAATGATAGAGAACTGGCCTTAACCAGCTCAGCTGACACCAGTTGGATCCAATAGAAACTATTAACATGTATAGGAGTTAAAATGGTTCCACTTGTGATCAAGTACCAACTGAATCTATTGCCTCTACCATTGTACTGGAAAAGAAACTGGACTACCAGTAAAATTACAACAGTCCAACTAAATCCAGTAAATTTCATTATCAACTATAACAAACTATCATGTACACTGTCCCTGACAAATAAACCAATAAATAAATAAACTCATTCACTGCAGTAGCAATCAGCGGACTTGTCCTACTGGAATCAGTTTCCCCTGAAGGCAGGTATGCATGGCACTGATGATGTATTTGGAAGAACTGGTTCACATCCCTTGATCAACTTACAAGCTCCTCCCATTGCCACGGTGATCCCAGGCCCCTCCTCCTCTTCGGGGCTCCAGATGAAGACAGGGATGACGGGTGCACCCACCTCCAGCGCACCAATTAGAGCAGGGTTGTCACAGAGTCGCAGGTCCCTGCGGAACCACAGCAGCACTGGTGGCGGTCCAGAAGGTGAGCAGGGCAAACCCACCACCTGCTGGCCGCACCCTTTACGCCGTTGCCGCCTGTTCTTGGAACGTTTAGGCTTCTCTGTTTGGTCCAAATCTCCCTCCTGCACCAGTCGGTCATCTTCCCTTACAGTGTCTTGTTTGTTAGATGAAGCAGACACCTGTGAAACCAACACATTCTGCCTTGTGCCAACTGGCCTCTGAATATCTTTGTCTGCATCAGTGTTTTTCTGAAGTGCAGTGTCTCTGGTGGTCTGTGGTAACCTTAGCTTGCCCCAGGGTCCAGTCTGTGTGGAATCTGTGTTTTGTTTCTTCCAGCCACCTGCTGCTGCCATCTGGGCATGGCTGATTCCCAGGGGCTGTGAGACGGAGGTTGGCTTGATGGTGCCACTCTGAGTAACACATGCAGACTGATTGAAGCTCTCTGAGGAACCCCAAGATCGTGACTCTGTGGTTGCGGTGGACTGCTGCTGGTCTTTGACATGTAGTAGAGAGAGAGCCAAAGCCATCTCCAGTTCATCATCTTCATCCTGTAGTTTAACAATAAAAAAGGTTAATATTATACAATACAGTATCCTTTAAGCCATGCAGTAGTTTTGGGTAGTAATGACAAAAGTCAGGATTATAATTAGAATTCTATAAAATGTGCCACTACAGCAGTTCTAAATTTTTAAAAAAGAAGAGAAAGTTTATATTAAAACCGCAGAAATTATAATTAGAACAATTTGATGATGGTGATAATGTTGAGAATATTGGTGATAGATTATTATTGTTTCTAGTAGTAATTGCAGTAGTGGTAGTAGTAGTAATAATAATAATAATAATAATAATCCAATAGGATAAATTCTTTTTATGTCCTTTCCTTCTTCTTCATCAGAAACATCAACCCCTAAAAAACTAACCAGTGTCCCAGAAGGAGACACCACAGCAGACGGAGAAGTTGAGCTCAGTGGAATGCAGTAGGACTGACCCTCTAAAAAACATTTTTTTCTGCTTAAAGTGAAATTGTGCACTTCGCTCAAACCAGCCAAATATAACTCAAAAATGTTTTGTGTCCGCATTGCATTATGGACTGTTTGGGTTGGTGACGATCATAGATATATAAAGAGAACGTGACGATGGATAAATTGCTACTTCCTTATTCTGCTGGGATGAACTACCTGTAGGATTGTTGAGTACAAAAGCCTAGAAATGTTTCTGGAAGTGACACTGACTTTCTGTAGGCTATAAATCGCAATTAGCTGCGATCGAAGTTTAGCGACGCGATATATCTATCCACTTATGCACTGGAGTTAGGAAAAAACATTAAAGCAATAAATTGTACCCATAAATCTATTTACAAACACTCAGACACACCTGAGAGAAGTATTCCAGGTAGATGGAGGTGAGGGTGGAGTGGAGGGTTTTGTTGGCCGTAGACAGTGGCTGGATGAAGGACGGGAACTGTGACCGGGTGTCCTGATGTCCCAGGACGGACACACAAAGCCCAAAGAACCCCTCTGGATCTTCCCGACCCATCAGCAGCTCCCTCAACATCTTCCTCAGCAGAGCTTTGCTATCGTCAACACCGGCTGCCGGAGGCATCTTCAGCTGAATGAGGATCGGTCAGGGTAATGCTGTAAAACCCCTCTGATAAAAACAGTTCAATACGATTTTTTATTTAAGTATTTACACCAAAATCTGCCAAATGATCCCGAGCTTGCCCTAATAGTTGAGGGAAGACTGACTTACCGGTTACCAAACAACAGCTGATTTTGAGTTACACAAGCCATGTGTCAGTGTTTTGTAACAGGGCTTGTAACGGGCTCATTTCACCAGTAGAGGGGGGACAAGTCTAATAAATAAGGTGCATTTTCAATACGTAGGCCAGTGGAATCCATGGGTGCCATGATGGGACAGTGGTTCCCAAAGTTTCATATGGAAACACCTTAGGCTCCTTCAGGGGGCTCCAGGGGGAATGCCCAGCATGTGAGTTATAGTTAAAGTTCACTATTATTTTATTTGTTTTAAGTTAGGATGGTGAAAAAATGATATATGGTTGTATTGCATCACAGGTTTATCCTCAGTTTTTTCAGTCTTTTCATGTGTGTTTTTTTGTGTTGGCCGTGTTATGGAAATGCTGGGGAACCCCTGCCATAAGACGTCGACTCTGTGATTTATATTAGCCTTTATCTTGCCAGGAATGCCGTCCTTTTCAAGTATACCCCATGATGTGAGACTGAAAAACAAACAGTAGACTGTGCACAGCAGTGAATTTTTAATCACAAATTGTATTCATGCTGTAGAAGGGTTGCAAGTAATTGATTTTTTTAATGAGGCCGTGCATATGCTTTTGAATCCACGCAGCAGGCAACAATGATTTGTGACACTTAGGGACCCGATTCAAAATGCCATGGACAGTAGATAAGCTGCATTCCTAATACTGTACTATACTCAAGGATTAGGTTGATAGGTCAATATTTTGCTCATGCTAAAATACACAGTAGAATTAATCTAAGATAATACATCGCACACAATGGCATATAATCTTGATTGTGCGGGTCTTTATCTGAGAAGCAGTCTTGAGTATATGAAGAGATGATGTGGTGAGAGCTGTGGTATGTGAGAGGAAGACAGAAAGATAGAGAGAGAGATTGAAAGAGAGAGAGTGAGAGAGAGAGAGAGAGAGAATCAATAGTGTTTAGACAGAGAAGTGGAGTCTAAGTGTGTGATCAATAGAGAGCAGAGAGGAGAGATTAGCTGCTTTTCTCTCTCAAACTAACACTGACAAATTGGTGAATTGGTGTATCGGCCCTTGGGCTAAACGGATTGACCTGCTGTTTCCATGTTCTACCGTGTACTGTCAATAAAGATCTGTGTTCACTGTGGCTCTCAATAAAGAGTGTGAATGAAGCGCAGAAAGAGAGAGGAAAAAGGGAACGGAAGGAAGGGGAAGGGAGAAGTGGAAAGGGGCAGAGCAAGGTGCAACGCAGGTGCTTGTGTAGCCACCGTCCTAACAAAATGTCCACACCTCTGTCTCATTAACACGTACGTGCACTCACATGCGCATCCTCGTGCACACTGTTATAAAACCATAATAACATCTCCAGGAAAATTAATGGAAAGACAGATTAAAAACTAAGTGAGGAGAAACGGGCCACTGGTGTAGCTATTTGCAACTCATAAATCATTCTGACACACCCACGCACATGGAGACACGCGCATAGACACATGCGCACACGCACACACACACGTACACACACACGCACACACACACACACATACATACACAACACACAAGAAAGAGGGTATGGAAGAATCATAGACTGACGGGAGTGAAAATGAAGCTGCAGCACAGAGAATAGGGGCCCCCAGCTCTTTGTTCCCTGCTGCATTTCATTATCTG